>CAHIKZ030001404.1:300000-307500 GCA_903632075.3 Acanthosepion pharaonis
ATATTTGATTAACAGAATATATTTGAATATATTACTTTTGTATTATTTTACATCTTAATTCGGGCTTTTGACATTTTACAACCTTTCATTAGTCTTTGACATTTTGCAGATATATATATATATATATATATATATATATATATATATATATATATATATATATATATATATTTTACTGTTTCCACTTTAATGTTATCCACAGCAGTTTTTTTTTTCTTTCTAGAGATGTATGCTTAAATAGGTTAGTGTTTTCCATTTTGATATACATCTCTTTTAATGATGGAACAGGCTTGAGATATGGGATTAATACAGAGCAATCTCGGTTCTCGAACGTTTCACATATCGGTTTTCGAACAGAAAATTCGAGATGAAAATGCCTCGCTTATCGAACAAAATTTCGGTTCTTGAATAAAATTGCCAAACCGAGCCGCCCGAGTTTACCCGAAAAGAAAAGAACCCCCAGAGAAAAGATTTACCTGACCCAAAGAGACAAAGAGGGGAAGAAAACCGCGAAAGACAGTGAACAGAATTTTTTTATTGAAGAGGAACCCAACCATTTCTAAGAAATAACTCCTCCCCTTCCCTCCCTCACCTCTATCCACTTATGTCACCACATCGCAACCAAAAAGGTACGTACATAATACAGTGTTATGTTGAATTTACTTCTATTATATTTTTCTTTTCATTTACACTTTTGTGTATTATTTACAGTTTGAATAAACGTTTTTATACTAAAATATATAGTGTAAACATATAAATAAGCATTCATCTGGTCCTTGGAAACGAATTAATCTCGTAATGGGAAAAAATGATTCAGTTCTCGAAGAATTCGGTTTTGAATAGACTTTCAAAACAAATTATGGGCGAGAATCGAGGCTGCTCTGTATCCTGAATAACTCTTGTCTTTGAAAGTGCTAACTTGAATGCGAAAAAGCGTTGTCTTGTATTAATATAGACTTCGGCTTAAAGCTTTCTTCATTTGGATCTGTATAAATGAAGAAAAAGCGTCCCCACTATGAACTTATAATTCTCTGCATTTATCTTGCCATTATCGTTAAGTAAACAAGTTACAAATCTAACACACTTGTCTTCATCGTCTTATCAGTCGTTTGTATGTCTTTAGCCAATGTTTTTAATATTCTACATCTTTTCTCTCTGTTTACATTCACAGCGCCATGTTTGAATATTTTGTTGTTGGTCAATCCCCTTTTCTTTCTTTCTTTCTTTCTTTCTTTCTTTCTTTCTAAGAATCATGTATTCTGTCTTCTTGTAGTTAAAAAGTCCTTTTTTCTCGCTTTCCTTCACTACCTTCTATAGGATTTTTGTTTTCCTTTCTGTGCTGGCTATCAACAGTGTCGTCATTTTTTATTACTATTTTGATTTTTCTTAGGTCTCTTTATTGTGGTATTTTTATAGTTAGTTTTTTTTTTGTTATTATCTTTGCGAATGCGTTCGTTAATTTTTTTTTGATTGCTGCCTGATCACTATTAAAACAAATTTTCACCTTTCAAAAATTGTGTAGTTTTCAATCAAATTTGTGTTTATATCATTTAGTAGCTTTACAAATTCTTTTAGGTTATATTTTTCCTATGGCCTATATGCTTATATATCTGGAATTACTCAATAAATCAATAAAAGTTCACATTTGACCGACTCAAAATTTCATCAGAATATCGAATATCTATCCCTGATGAGCGTTTTGACGCGAAACTCTTCAGTCGTTTAATCAGATAAGTGAACTGAACTTTTATTGATCCATTTAATATTATAGCTTCTATTGTCACATTGTGGGATATCTACTAACAAAAGTGATGGAAATAAAAAAGAAAAGAATCTAAATGACATCAGCTAGATTAAAAAATATTAAAATTCTCAACATCCCTCGTTCATGCGCATGTGCAGTCGCATCGACATAACAAATTTACTCCGATGAAATCCTAAATGACTTAGCGCATGACAAGAAAATTTTTCCTCTTTATTATACATTTTCGCCAGTTAAGTGTTTTTTGGCAGACATTTAGCTCATCTAAAAAATCCCTTAAATCACCGTAATTTTAACGTATCTTCGTAGCTGTATTATTATTATTATTGATAGTCTACCCGTACCGTAGAAATGACGGCAATTGTTAGAAAGTTTCAATACTGATGTAGTACCTTAATAAACATAGTAACAGCAGCGGCTCTTAATAAACCTAATACCAGCAGCAGAGCTTTAAGTAGCTCTCTCTTCCGGGTTTTACCTTTTTCGATCAAGGTGGCATGAGCTTTTCCCGCTGAAGCTAAAAGGGTTGTGAACGCTTCACACTATAACACACCAACACAGTAAGTCCCACTCAAATATATTCATGGACATTTCGTTGTGTATGCGGTTTACTTCTAGGAAAATAAACTTTTGTTTTAAACTTTCCTTTTGTTAATTTTGCTTAATAAATGTTATCTTGCATTGCAAATCAGTTGGTCTGTTATTTTGTGCGGGTACCCATTTTCACCGCCATTATTTCATGTACTGTAAAAAATTCTCGTATAAACCTTACTCATTAATTATTGGAAGTAGCCAGCACATTAAACTGAGATGCAAAGAAATAAAGGTCTTGAAACAATCTATTGAAATTCAATAAAGCGGAGATAAAGAATTCATAATTAAAATAATATCGAAAGAACCGTTTAATTAATCTGTTCCTTTTATATCTTTTAGAGATACAATGGTGTCTATGACTCATTGATTACTCCTGGTATTACATAAATCGTTTATTGCTTAATATCTTTTCATGTTAAAAATTTTATGTGGTTAATATACCAGTGAAATGGAAATATCTCTTGGAAGAAAAAGCTTAGCAACAGAAAGACAAAGGTATCTGAGTGCCTCACATGAAAGTCTTGAACAACTAAGAAACGTAGCAGTAAAGCAACCAATTAATTAAATGGTTTATTTGGCTCGGAAATTAATTTTGTCTAAACGCAGATAATTATTTCATTAGTATAGATTATTCAAACGATTAAAGGAAGTAATCCCTGATAGATTTACTAACTTAAATTGATTTGCTTCCCTTTTCACTACAGATGGGACAGAAAATATATAAATAAATACACATTGATAATTATCAGATGATTTATTATTATTATTGATTTTATTTTATTTTCTTTGATTTCTTGTCTGTACACATTTCTTTCCGGGTTCCGCCCAGAGACCTAAGCACAGAAATGGCATCATAACATTTTCCACTGACCAGTTAAAACACACACACACACACACACACACACACACACACACACACACACACACACACACACACACAGACAGACACAGACACACACACACATACACATACATTTTACATAGATAAAGCCCTTCGTAAGGTGTGGGCTGTACTCGTGAGAACAATTTTTTGTATTTCTTTAAGGAATGGGCTTCCAGAAATCCCTTCAATATGTCTGCTGGAATCTTTTCCAACCAATCCGAGGGTCCCAACTACAACAGAGATTGTTGATGTTCCCATGTACCACATTCTTGAAATTTCGATTTCAAGGCCGTTGTATTTTGATATTTTTTTTGAAGATGTTCAAAGATACATTGCAGTTTTCAATAAGGAGGCAAATTAGTCTCTAATAACAATGTCTGGGCGGTTAGATTTATTTGTTCTGTCTGTGTGCATTGTGTAGTCCCATAAAATTGTTACATGTCTTATCTCCGTAACCGGATCTGAGTGATTATTATTATTATTATTATTATTATTATTACCACCAGTATATCTAAAATCAAAAAATACATAAGAATAACTATAATATATATATTTATTTGCAATATGATTAACTGCTCTCGAGATGGAACCCCCACCACAAAATCAGATATTTTAACTTTAAATTCCCACGAAATATCTATGCCATAAGTAAGTTGGCAAATAGAAATTTCATTTTTATTTACATTTTTTACATACTGACTATTATCTTCATCTTTGTTGTTGATATCACCACGTTTCTATCGTTTTGTTCTAGGGCCTTCATCATGTGCATGTCGTTCTCCACACAGACAATAGTTAGTGAAATAAAGCGTTAGTCAATTAATTTGGCGACATAATAAATTTGTGTCGAATCTCTGAACCGGGGTTGTTTGTATTTTGGACTCAATGGAAACGGAGTATTCAAATAATTCAATGTATTAAAAGAAGTGGGGGATGAGATATCCCTAGCATAGGCAGTGAGAAGAGAACCATCTACCCATGTAGATTATATTTAATATAATTTCATGATGTAGTTTGACATTCCTTGTAGGTTACCCGGGTGAAGTATTGAGAGTTGGAACGTTGAAATAATAACAACAAAGATGAGGATAATAGTTCAAATGTAAATCCGGTTCACACTCCTCCCCAGTATTTTGAACAGGAGTAGAGGTTTATCCTTTGTTTCCGTTTCCTTCTTAAATCTACTTTAACTTTATACTTCGAACGTCTCCGCATGAACTTTGAAATTTTATTCTCTAATTATTTTTAATTTCTCAAATTGGCGTAGATAGGTTCGCCTATCGCCCGGTTTATACTCTTCCCTGATGTTTTGAACAGAAGTAGAGGTTTTTCCTTTGTTCCCTGTTTAGGATTCAGTTTCCGCTTCTTTCTAAAGTTTACTTCAACTCTATACATATAACGTCTTCGTCTGAATTCTGCAATCTTATTCACTAATTATTTTTACTCTTTAAATTTGGCGTAGATAGGTTCGCCTATCGCCCGGTTCACACTCTTCCCTGATATTTTGAAAAGGAGTAGAGCTTCAGCCCTTGTTTCCTGCTTAGGAGTCTTTATCTTTTCAAGTCTAGGGTTAATCGTTATCTTTCTTGCATTGACACATGAACTTCACTTCTTGCTCTGTCTTACGCTCATGCAAAACCACAAAGTAACATTTTACCTTGAGTGGCTCTTGGGCCGCGTACTGGGTGAACATTAGAAATGGTTTGTAAAAAACAAAAAAGATGAGGATAATAGTTCACATGTAAATCCGGTTCAAACTCCTCACCGGTATTTGGAACAGGAGAAGTGGTTTATCCCTTGTTTCTTCTTTAGGATTAGGTTTCCAGTTCTTTTTAAGTCATTCTCTTTCACCGCCAGTTACCTCCCTTGTGTCTTAGCGTCATTATGATCTTGCTTGGCTTGTATTGATTAAAGAAAAAAATAGTAATATAATATCATAAAATCTAACACACATACACAAACACACACTCACAGATACTCAAATATATATATATATATATATATATATATATATATATATATATATATATATATATATGTGTGTGTGTGTGTGTGTGTGTGAAAAGAATTATGTGTATGTGAAAAAATATATTTGAACAGCAATCTTTTTTTAAATAAAGTTCGTTCAATATAACGGAAAAGGAAAACATTATTAATTTTTTATTTAGTTTTCCAGTGTTTGAATTTGAGATTTTATTTTTCAAAGTGCAATATATATATATATATATATATATATATATATATATATATATATATATTATGTAAACCCTTAATCTACAGGAATCCTTAATAAAATTTCTGGTCGGAAATACTAAAATGTAAATCAAATTACTGAAAATATCTCGTGTTATGTAGTGGTTTCACAGTGGAGGCTTGTATTTGTACTAAGTCGGTCCTAAAATAGGTTCGATGTACAAAACGTTAGGAACTTGATATAGGTAACGACGCAGTAATCTAGTTGTGGTCGCTGATACTTTAATATCCGACTAACGGTCGTCCGACATCGACTGACTGACCAACCCCCTGAGCGACTGCTACTACTACTCCTTCTTATTATAGGTGGGAGAGTCTATTAACTATAGAATAGGTGTGTTCCAGTATAACATCTCGCTATACGAGAGGCCCTTTATACAAATGTCTCTCGTCTACTATCAACCTCACCTTGTGTAACAATGGGAGTGGCATGTTGAAAGTTTTTTTAAAAAATACAAAGATGCTCATGCTCACTCGAATTCCAGTCGTGCTCGACATGCGTAGGCTTGGAATAGCGTTCCTATATTTTCCATTTGGTAAGGGCGTCCATTGTCCCAAGAGCATTCGGACACTTCGTTCGCCATTTAAAGTTTTTTCTGTTTTTTTTTGGTGTTGTTAGTTTGTTTTTATATTTTGATTTTTTGAGATATATTTTGTCCGTAGTTCTGAATACTAGTAGGAGCGTTTATTCCGAGCCTTCGTGTGTTGAAACCGGCTGGTATTCGAATTGGCTTCTTTCTATTTTTTAAAATCTTTCAGGAAGCCACTCCTATCGTATATCTTCTATATATTAAATGCGAATGTCAGTGTGTCACACATTTTCAATTAAAGGGACACAATTCTTTATCTTTCAATAGCTCATATTACAGAAAGTTTGGATTCTCAATTTTTTCATTATGATAAAATTGTTTTTCCAAATTTTTACGTGATTTTTTTTTTTTTAGACGAATTTTTTATTAGAACAATTTTTATAATTTGGAAATAAATTTGGGAATAATCAAAATTAATTTCGAAATTCTAGCGAAAGTCACCAATGAAATAAAAATAATTGTTTGTCTTAGGGAAATAAGGACCCAGCACATCAAATTTCATTTTTAAATTATATGTTATGACAGACTAAAAGAATTATCTCTGAATTTTAAAAATTTAAATTTCAATATTAATGCAATACGTAAATGCAGCGATCAATTTTGAGTTCTTCTGTCGTTTATTGTTATATATATAAAATACGGCCCAGACAGCAATCAAAAGATCCAAATTTGCAGCCAAAAAAAAAACCCAGATCAAATGGCAGCAAGGAAGCGTTTGACAATTCAACCAAGGCGGGAAGCCATTAGGGAGAATGGGGTTACAGAAGATTTGGGGCAAAATCAGATAGGAGTGATAGAGGAAAGGATGAAGAGAAGGATAGGATAGATAAAAGTCAACTGTAGATGTCGATTGACATTACATTTTGAATATTTATTTTTGGAGATTATAGCCTCAGGGAAACAGGAATAAGGAAGGGAGTTCCAGGAGAGAGGTTCGAGATATGAAGCTATTGGAGTAGAAGATTAAAAAATAAATTAATTTTCAACAGTGAAAGGGTGAAAAGAAATGCCAAATAATGATGGCGATTTGAATTCATGAATTTTTTTTTGTTAATGATTTTCAAAATTAAAGCAATTACCAAAAAAAATATTTTAAAAGAAGAGAGAGGGAACGGCGGGTCTGTGGAAATTTTGTTAAAAGAAAAGATTAGATGCCAGATTTGGGCCAAAATAAAATTTTAAAATTCAAACTCCAAACAAAAAAATTCCGGAAAGCCCATTTAATATTATTTCAAACAAACTGATTATTAAATATTGCCCAATAATATTTTAAATATTGAATGTTATATATATATATATATATATATATATATATATATATATATATATATATATAAAATATATATATATGTGCATGTGTGTGTGAAAATATATTTAAACTATTTTTTTTTTATTTTTTTCGACAATTTCGAATTATT
>CAHIKZ030001404.1:315000-397500 GCA_903632075.3 Acanthosepion pharaonis
AGTTCAAGATATTGCTTGAATTTTTTTTATGTGGATTTATACAAAGTTTACAGTTTCGGTTTATTCTTCACGCGAAGTCTATACATAAAATCTGTCGTTCTGGGATGATGATAAACTACATCTGGCAGCAAGGCTTCTGATAAACAGGTTTTGAATGAGCGCAGAACCACCAGTTAATTGCTGTTGTTCTCAGGTCCACCCTGACATTGTGTGGTAGCACCTGTTATGGCCCCAGCTATGGGAAAAGAGTTAACCCCTAAACTGGGGTCAAAACACTATGAAAGTATAAAAATACATTTTTGTAGTAGAAAAAACAGCAATGCATTTTTATAGTAAAGGAATTACCAGCAATACATTTTCTAAAAAAAAAAAACAAAAAAAAAAAAAAACACATTATCCGCAATAGACTATTTAAAAAATAACAAAAAACTATTAACAACAATACATTTTTGTAAGCAAAAAAAAAAAAATACTAATAATACAATTTAAAATAAAAATAAAAACTATTACCAGTAATACATTTTTATAAAAAATATATAGTACCATCAGGTACATTTTTGAAGAAAAGATTACTAGCAATACATTTTTGTAAAAGAAAATTATTAATGCTCCCAAGAAAATTATGCCGTTTAACAAACCAAAATAAAAAAAAAAAAAAATTCACATGACGTCATCCTAAACTTCGGGGTCTATTGTGATTTAAAAGATTAAAGCATACAAAAGATTTATTTTAATACTGCAATTACGCGTATTAATAACACATTTCAATCTGTTTATAAAAAAACACACAAAGAAAACAAAATACAAAAAACAAAATGCAAAAAGCAAACTTTGAGTTCGTTCAGAATATATGATCTTGCCGTCCGCAATTGCATTAATGACAGCCAAGATAGTTACCCTGATTGGCCGTTTTAAAGTGTCGCTCGCAGGTTTAATTTTACCGATTACCTCCCCACACCTGATGCAATTTACCCGCTGGTTACGAAGAGGCTTAAAATAAACCGGACAGAAGTCGATTATCCGTTTATATTTGGCGGCTTTTTAGACATAAATAAATAGCTGGCTTTATCACGTAAAGCGAGCAGTTCGGGCCCAGTGGATTTATTCGAAAAACTGTCCGAAGATACGAAGGAATTTGTTAGGGTTAGATTTAGGGTTAACGGAATCACACTCGTTGCAACAGGTATTTGCTAAGCTTATCACGTCCTGGGTATGACGAGAAACTATATCTGACAGCAATGCCTCTGATCGGGAGACTGGAGGTTTTGAGGTGTATGTAACCACATTGGTTATTATTCTCAGGACCACTCTGGCTTGAGGTGGTAGTACCTGTTAGAGTCCCAGCTGTGGGCAAATAGTTAGCACCCCCAACAGCAATCAAAAAACATTATGAAAGTATAAAAATTCATTTTCATAATAAAGATACCAGCAATACATTTTTATATAAAACAGACCGACAATACATGACCAACAATACATTTTATCTGTAGTTGAAGGCATAAAATGTCGTTCAATATATATATATATATAAAAGTGAACATAGAAGTCAACACTTAGAGGCGACAGTCTGTTTCATGCTATATGCAATTTGAAGCCACATCACACACACATAACGCTCTATATCTCTGATATTGAGCACTTTATCCCATAAATATAGCACACCTTAAGACTATATTTCTTTATATATATATATATATATATATATATATATATATATATATATGTATATAAGCCAAAAATTTCTATTCATAAATTTCCATTTCGGCATAAAATAACCCATAGAGTTGTTGATATGCCGCTGAACAAAATCAACCGATCAATCAACATGAATTTTCATGACATCAATCCATATATCCTACAATTTCTTAAATGAAACTGTATTCCAAAATATCTAAAAATAAAACATAAACGACATATATCACCGCCTCTAGTAATTATGTCCACAAACACTTGTATATACAGAAATGCTGAGTATCATATACCATGTATTCAGTTGTGAAAGCAGAATAACATATATTTTTATTATTTCAAATTTTTTTTAAATGACACAATGGAGTTGATATCGTTAAACAAATTAACTAGCTAAAATTATCAAGATATAAAGAGAAAACTATGAGGTACCCGCTGAGGATCGAACTCATTACTCAATATAAGGATGTCCAGGACCAACATTAGTTCCTGTCAGGATTGGCAACGAGGGGGAACTTCTTTTTATGCTATTTTTGCTTGGACTGAGATATACTAGAATAATTTGCCTATATATTTACTGTCTGTTATTCAGTCCGGTCCTCTGATATGGTAGTGAATGGTGAATAATCTGACAGATAAAGAAGAGACTTGAATCAACAGAAATGTGGTTCTACAGAAGGATGCTGAGAATACCATGGATCGAACATGTGGGAAATGATAAAGTTCTAGAGACAAAACAGTAAGAGTAATAAAATTGGACAGAACTGCAATTATAGAATCCACGCCAAAATAACTCATAGGCCATCACTGTCACTCTGAATGTTAATAACTACAGTAATAATTAATAACAATTTTCATTATTGTTACTAGTACTGAACTGTTACGTGATATCAGTCCTCATATATGGCAGTGAATGCCGGACAATCTCTTCAGATATTAAGAAGAGACTTGAAGCAACAGAAATGTGGTTCTACAGAAGGATGCTGAGGATACCATAAATGTGTGAGCAGCGCCGAAGTTTCAGAGAAAATGGAATCGAAAAGGAAACTTACACTTAACATCAGGAACGAATAGTTGAAATGGCGCATAATGAGTATTTTGGCCTGTTATGGGCCAGAAAGAAAGACACGGAAAGAAGAAGTGTATTGAAATAACAGAACATATATACAAAACAAGAGTGTTATTAGTCAGCAGATAGAAGTGTCCGTCCGAAATGTCAAGTTACACTGCGTCCCGACTGGTGAAAATTTAACAGTCCCCCCACGAGGAAGGTATGTGGCATAAGGCCGAGTTTAATGTGGGTTTCTCCGAGCCCGTAGGCTCGGCCAAAAAATATACCTTTCAAAAACCGATTAGATGGGGTTCAGGGCATAGAGAACCTCCCCCGGACGAAACTTTGCCCTTCGGCAATTTTTCGTCTGGGTTCCTCTCTGCCAAAGCAGAGAGTTCGACAGAAGTCACACACAGTCAGAGAAAAACACGACTGCCGATATTTAACATTCCCACCCACGAAGAATGTATGTGGAACAAGGCCGAGTTTAACGTGGGTTTCTCCGAGCCCGTTTCGGCCAAAAATATTTCCTTTAGAACCCGCATAAGACGGGTTCAGGATCTGTCTACCTCCCGGACAAATCTGAAAGGCAAAGTTCCTCGAAGTAGAGAGTCTCGTAGGAATCTAACAGTAAGAGACTGTGTGTCGAATGCAATACCTAGGAAGTTCTGGCAGGTTAATATGAGAGCCTCAAACAAGGAAGAGTTCATTCTAATGTAGATAGGTCACCATAACAATGAGGAAAGAGGGCTTCGAAATACTGATACTCACAGGACAGAGGAAAACAACGCACAACCAATCTAGAGAGCCCGAGTAAATGGCGGAAGAAGATTTTGGAGAAATAACAAAAAGACAAAAATTCTTTTAGAGCTACGAATGGAAGAAAATTGTGGAGAGCCATGATCGACTACGTCCCAAAGGGATATGGCACATAAAGGAAAAGAATGGTGACAATGTAACGCTGAGTTATCTGGCATTGTGACAGAGTGTAGAAATGTGAATGTTTACCTTTCATTAAAGCGTTAATCAAAAGAATACTGTTTTGCTTTAGTTATTTAAACAACAGCCGTTTTGAAATATCTTTATTTTCATTTATTACAACAGATGAGTATGAAGTCTTTCCTTAGACGCCATATGGGTTCCCTTATATGGCAGCGAATGCTGAACAGTCGCCTAACAAATGTAGAAAAGACTTGAGGCAAAAGACATGTGGTTCTATTGAAGGATGATGACAGACATGCAAGTAACGGCGAAGTATTAGTGAAAATAGAAACAAAAAGGACACATACTTAGCGTAAGAAAGTGACAGCTGAAGTTTCTAGAGCACATATTCAAGAAAGAGGGCTTAGAAAATTTGACACTCACGGGACATTTAAAAGGCCAGAGGCAAATTACGGATAACCTACCTAACGAGCTTTTGTAAACGGATGGCAGAACAGGGTTTAGGAGTAATGTCAAAAGGACAAAATTTAATAAGAGCTACAAAGGAGAGGAAATTGTGGAGAGCCATAACCGCCCACGCCCTGATGGGGTACAGTAGATAGAAGAGGAATAGCAACACCAGTTAAAAAGAAAGAGTGTTGTTAAAATTAATAAAGTAATTTTGTTCATTATTTACATTATTCGGACTATTGTCCTCATCTTTATCACAACTGAACCCTTTATTTCGCTCACTGGGGTAGACTGTTCTAGTTCCACGTGACATGTTTGATGGATGTCAGTTATCAGTTATCTCCTGGTAATTTCTCTGTGAAAGTTCTCCACTGCCTTAACCGGGTATATAAAATGAAAAAGCAACCATTTTAATTACTGAATATGAAAGATTTCATTCATATTTTATAGCTTAAAATGTCAAACTGGTTATATATATATATATATATATATATATATATATATATATATATATATATATATAAAGGATATTTGGAAAAGAAATCAACAAAAATTGACATTCTGTTTCATTGAAACAGACTGTCGCCCTCAGGCTTTACTTTATGTTGAATTTTATATTTACACTACGAAACATCTCTGATATTAAAACTTTTAAAAACAAATATAAATTTTTTTTTAAGATATATATATATATATATATATATATATATATATATATATATATATATCCATGGACAAAATTTTGGGGCAGGTGTAAAAAAGTTGGAAAGATGATTGAATTGTCTCGTACATATATTAGCTGAAAGTACTATAATAACATTCTTGAAAACTGACGTTTCACTGGCATTTTGGTAGGGGTGGTTCCAATAATCATTTGACCCAGGTTCATTTTTACTTATTTTTATGTAAGTTAAAACAGATGGGTAACAGATTGAACAAATATTTACAACAATTCCCCACGGGTAAAAAACCCAAAAGGCCGAATTTAATTTGGGATTTTTTGAAAACGTAGGCTCGAATAAAAATTCCACGTAAATTCCGCATAAACAGGTTTGGGTCTGTTCCAAATAAAGGCGAGGCTTTGCCGAAAGGCAGAGTCTCGTCCGGGTTTCTCCCTGCCTTTGGGCAGAGAGTTCGACAACAGTCAAGATCTGAAAGGAATTATAAAATGAGGTCATTTTAGTCCGTTGACTTACAGATACTTATCGGTTGTTACTACCTATAGTGACAGGTTATTCCATTATATCAGTTATCCGTAACGACAAAGGTCTGAAGAAGGCTGGAGTTGCCCTTCTGAAACGTTCTGATAACAGCAACAACAAAAATTAAAAAATTAGTAAATAATGCTATGTAGCTAGAAATTAACATAATATGTGAGAGTACCCAATGAGGATTAAACTCACTACATTAGTGAACTGGTTTGTTAAATGAACATGCTTCGCACTGTGCTACGAGACTCTATGGTGATGTTATGGAAAGAGAAATTTTTTTCCATAAATTGAAACGCCAACATATTATGAGAAGTCCGGTGAGTCCACACAAGTCGTATATAGTCTGCGAGATATACAGGGTGATTGAAAAGTAACTCTCTGCTTTATGTGTGATGGACTCTCCCTCTGATTTTTACAACACCGGAGAGTTCATCATACATAAAATAGGGAGTTACTTTTCAATCATCCTGTAGCTTGTTAGATTGTAATCCACAGCGAGGCATCCGGTCGTTATTTTCGAAGATTAGCCTAGTGTAGTTAAGGATCAAACTAACTACCTCAGCGAATTGACATGCAAGACGAAATCGTTAACCATAACGCACTAGAGATAGTGTCAGCTATAATCTGGACAAATATGAGAAAGCTAATTCGATTACGTTCTAATTAACATTCAACCAGTTCGTTTGCTATGAATCAAGTAGTCAAGTATTTTCAATGCTAATGTCGTTTGTTGCGATTAAATTAACTTGGTATTTTTCCTCACAGTTGTTTTAATCAGGAAAACAACTGCTCAGTCAATAAAAGAAAGGTTTTCTGTTGCATTCAATAAATGAACAACAAGAATAATTTTTTCTGAATAGATTAAACATTCCAAGTGTTTCGGCGTCTCTTCGGCGTCTCTTCAGCGTTTTTTCAGCGTGTCTTCAGCGTTTTTTCAGCTCTTGTAAAGGTAGAAGATAGTAGGAGGATTAAGGTACTTACTGGAGCAGTACAGGGAATCGACTACTTTTATAGCATCTTTAACGATAGACCTTATTTTTTTTATCGGATTTACCTCAAGCGTGGCAGTAAAGCCATTAAGACAGAAGGGGTTACTACATGTGAAAGAATTAGAAAACAGCAAACCTTAACTAGGAGCGAGAACAATAAAAGAGTGATCAGGAAGCCAGTAAATAACGACTGGCATTGCATTTAGAATTTTTGAAGATCAAAGTTGACCGGAAAGCATGAAGCCTGAAAAGAGTTCCACAAGTGAGAAGTACGAGAAAATAAACTGTTAGCATTGAACTTACGGCTACATCTAAACAAAATTGATGGACCTTTCCGCCAATCTAGTACTGCGCTTAAATTCATAAAGTCTAGGTACCATAAACGAAGAACGATATTTATTTGTAATTATTTACAGAATGTGGCACAAGGCCAAAATGGGTAATGGGGAAAGGGTCAGTCTTCATCGATCTTAACTTTAAACTTAGTTAGTCACAAACACTGACACAAAAATACCACACTATTCCTAATACTAAAACAACACATTCTTATTTACTTTTCTCACTTCATTCACCATAATACCTCATTGTCTCTATGAAAATTCTAACTAGTCCTCATATGTACAATTCATTGTCTGTGGCGGGAGGGGAATAAAACAATAATTAAAAAAAAAACTAGCCTCAATGTGTACTCATAATATGAAAACAAAACTATTTACAAAGGAAAAAAAGCAAGAAAAAAACAAAACAAATAAAATAATGTTAGTAATAAACCCCTTACAATCCTTAAATGTGGCAAAAACATCAGTTCACTGGACGAAATCAATGCGGGACTTTCATAATATAAAATATTCATTCATCCCATGCATTCGCCCAACCACACACTCATTCAAACACGAAAAACACTCCCAAAACAAAAGGCATCCCGCATCCACCAGAAAACTGACATCACCTAAAGAGGGAGGAGATGAAGAATAAACTAAAGAAAATAGGGACAGAAATAAAATCATCTGAATAATTATCTTGAAAGTATTTATAAAAACAACGCGAAGGAAGGTAACCTTATGGCTGTGGGAAAGTAACTGAAGCCGAAACGCTAGATCAGGACCAGTAATATTGCAAATTCTTTGGATTTTATCAGGAATCTCTAAATAAATAGCAGGAGCACCAGACCATATTTGGCAGCAATATTGTAAGCCTGGGCGAATGGTAAACTTATAGATATCTCTATCTATAAAAGACAGGATTGCACGGCCGCAATTTTCGACGGATTTGCACCAAAATTTACATACACATGCTCCAAGTTAGCGGTAAGGCCAAGACCTACTTTGCATTTCCCAACTCCCATCGATAGTAGAAATAATCGATTTTTTCATGCTTCTACGACAGTTTTCATGTAGTTTGCGGCCATTTTCTACTGGCCAGAATGAGAGCCTATAGCTGGCTGCCACGAATAGGCAGGAAGATTCTATTGGCCAGCGTGAGAGCCAACAGCTGACTGACACGAATGTTAACTAGCATGCTAGCATGCAAAAAAAAAAAAATTGATAGCTGCATTCGTCACAAGTGGGAAAAATTTAAATCTGTATGGCACTTTACTCCAGTTGGCTCATTCGCTTGCTTAAACTCAACGTTGATTCTGATTCCGCAGAACTGGGTTGGGTGTGAAAAAGTATTTGTTGTTAACATTCTTTTTTCATTCGGTTTTTCCAGTTACGAGTCCTTTTTTTTTAAAGCTGATCGTTTTGTGTTCATTTTGTTTAGTTCTTTTTTCGTAACAGATTTAATGTTTAGTATAGAGCTTAGAAAACATTCGCAGTGTGAGATAGGCAAGAAGTAAGGCATGTAGCAACATCAGCACGGCAAACGGCACTCCTTTAAAGGTAAGGAAGTGCAAAAATATTTTAAGTCAAGTGATAGAGATTGTTGTATGAGTCGTAGGATTTTTGAATCAAGCACGGGCAACGCCGGGCCATGTTGCTAGTGTAAGATATATTCTGGAGCGAAAAATTGTCTAGCATGACACAGTGAACCTACTTTCTTAGTAGTTGATCTGGCAATGGATTCAATATAATCTTTCCATTTCATGCCAGCCCAGAATGTTAACCTGAGAAGGCGCAAGGAGAAAAAGGAGAAAATCTCCCGAAGGTTAACATTAACCATTCTGATAGAAAGGGTACTCTCAGATGATTAATAATGATCATTTCCGAGTTCCACTCAAGATCTGGGTTGTGTTTAAGTCCCAATAGGTGCTCAAGGGACCCTGCCTCATTGAGATGGCACCTGTTCAAAGAGATAGGCGAATATTCAGTGTCCACTCGGCGATACTAAAAATAATTTGAATGAGAATATTTTCTGCACCTTCAGGGATAATTGAAAGCTAAAAGCTTTAACTTGTGTCGTCCACTTGAAATTTAACTTTCAGATTTGATAATGTCACGTCATAACCTTTTAAATAGAATAAATTTGAAATGTAATTGACGTCAACAATTAAGTTTTTTTTGTGGGGTGTAACGTGTTTTAAAATAGTTTTGATAAACGTTAACAAATTCAATAGATTAATAACCTAATCTATGGGTCTGTGTATGCAAATCTCCGAGACGGAAGATAATTCATCAAACTTCTTTCTTTCTTTCTTTCTTTCTTTCTTTCTTTCTTAGTCTGTTGTGATCTATCTATCTATCTATCTATCTATCTATCTATCTATCTATCTATCTATCTATCTATCTCTTTCAGTCTGTTCATTATCTATCTGTTTATCTCAGTATGCCAATTATCTATTTGTCAATCTATCTCACTATGGTTATTGTCTGTCTGTCTGTCTGTCTGTCTATCTATCTATCTATCTATCTATCTATCTATCTAAGTCTGTTCATTATCTATCTGTTTATCTCAGTATGTCAATTATCAATCTATTTATCAATCTATCTCTGTATGGTTACTATCTATCTATCTATCTATCTATCTATCTATCTATCTATCTATCTATCTATCTCCCGGATGGTATTGTAGGGATCGACATGTGAATTGGGTAAATATTTTCTACCGCATTGCAAGTACTTAAGTTGCTTGGACAGTTAATAATGTTGAGTCGAAATCGGTTTGATATTTGCCTGTGAAACACGGAATATCCTTTCATTCAGAAAGATTCGAACCGTGTAGAATTCTCAAATTTCGGCCTCAACTCGGTAAAGTGGGTAAATATTTATCTAACCAGGACTGAATATTCCCATGGACTCAGAATTGGATAACATTGGAAATCAATTTTATTACTAAGTCCATTTCTCTTCTCCAATAACTGTTACTAGTGTTACAGCTGGGAAAGAAGGTCATGTTTAGTCGACTGAATGATCTGTCATGTCGATTCAAATGTTTTTTCAACGCCATGATAGGCAAATCTTAGAAATGCATTTGAAGGTTTGCTTACGTCTCTATTGCTAGTACGTATATACTATTTTAGAAATGTTTTAAGAAAAGTGATAATTTGGTTTTATTTTGGTAAAAAAATTATGGCTGAATATGAAGTTCAAATCAATGTCTGTTAACTTTGGGTTTAATCTGGACAAAGTTACGCAACTCTGGAAAAATTACAGAAACTTAATGGTAATGCTATACTAGCTGTAAGTAGGTGTCAAGAATGAATAGTAAAGTTGAAAAAGAAGATACTGAAAGATTTCAAAATTTAAATTTTGAAGAATTGGAAAAAAACAAACGCCAAACCTGGATAAACGTGTCTGCAATAGGATGGAGTATCAAAAGAAAGGTTTTTCCATGATACCACTTTTTTTGACTACCTCCACTCTTTGGCAACGTCTATTGTTTTAAAAAGCGATGATTAGAATTGTAATAAAACCTAAACATATGAAAGCAAATTTATACATTTTTTCTTCTTTAGAATTGACAATAAAATAATAAACGCTATATACACTGTTTAGATTATTCGGACAATTGTCCTCATCTTTGTCGCCATGTTTATCACAACGTTTCGGCCGTTTGCAATATGAGCACTGGTAAACAAAAATTATTTCTGAAGACATTAGGTTTACAATACCCAGAAATTCATACACAGATGTCCTCAAGGACACATAGATAAAGGCGTTAGTCAGATCCAGTGACAGGACACAAAGAGTGCGAGTTCAATACCTGGCTAAGGCGGTGGAAAACTTTGAGAGGGGAATAAACAGGAGATAACTGACATCCATTAGACATGACACGTGGAACTAGAACAGTTTACCCCAGTGAGCGAAATAAAGGGTTCAGTTCGACATTCCAACCACCTTGTGATAAACATGGCGACAAAGATGAGGTCAATAGTCTGAATAATGTAAATAGTGTACCTCATCTCGGAAATAGATACTAAACGCTATATATTTATTAGACTATTTATACTATTTATTTATTAAATTATTTATTAGAATGGTTGGCAGAACATTGGCTAATTGCCAATTCATTCAAATTTTATAAAATACTAAATAATAAGGATTTCCTTTATTTTGGTTCATATATTTTAATATAAATTATCAAAATATGTGAATCAAAATAGAGGAAATTTTTATAAATTTATGAATAAAATTGATCGGTGATTCTGCTATTTTTTGCGAATGAAGCGTAACAAAAGATCATGAAGCTAATATAGGAAATTCTTCATAATTCTTCCATATTTTGGCGCATTTCTTATTTCTGTCAATTTCATACGGCCACTTGTTTCGCTCTGAGAAATATTTCTTGTCTTGATATCTGTTATGGTAAACCCTCTTACAGTATAATGAACTCTTCCTCCTCTCATAAATACAAACTGCGAGAGTCGGACAGGAGCGCAAGAATGGTGAAGTGAAGAGGATTAGTAGACGCAGTGCTAATCTACTTATTACTAACTATTGTTTTGTATATATCTTCAATATACATTTTCAACCTACCTTCGTCTTCTGTGTCTTTCTTTCTGGCCCCTAAAAACGCACAACAATATATATATATATATATATATATATATATATATATATATATATATATATATATATATTTGTTGTAAACAGAGTTACAGTATAATGAACTCTTCCTCCTCTCATAAATACAAACTGCGAGAGTCGGAGAGGGAGCGCAAGAGTGTGAATGGAGGGTGTAGTAGACACAGTGCTAATTACTTATTACTAACACTTTTGTTTTGTATATATATCTTCAATATACTTTTTCAACCTACCTTAGTCTTCCGTGTCTTTCTTTCTGGCCTCTAAACAGGCCACAACAATATCGTTTAATGCAATTTCAAGATAGAACGACAGAATCCCTCTAAGAACCAAGGAATCGTTATTTTATCATTCTTTGATTATTATGGTGTTATTGATTCAAGGAGTGAAATCACACGCGGTTACCTCAGACGATTTTTACTGACTGGTCCTCTTCTGCTCAACCTGGCTTCATTCCCGTTTGCGTCGATGAGAACAAAAACTGCGCTCAACGAAGGGACGGAAAGTGAAACATCATCACCACCGAAAAAGAAAACATGAATCCCGTTTTTGAGATAGGGATGGGGTCTTTATACATGGATTCACCTGGCACTGTCTGAGAGCAGGTAAACGGTAATCAGGATATCTTCGAAGCTAATTCTGTTTTTCTCATGGCAGACTAACGGACCAGACCTAACCATCGGTCGTGGAGAACTCTGTTTTTATAATTCTTCTTAATTTCACTGTCATTCTAACTCTGACGCTTTCCGACCGACTATGTGACTTTTCCGTGGCTCTTACTCTCACTGTGATTACCTATACATTCTGACTGTCTCTGACCCTCGATACCTTCTTCGACTACGACTGGTCATATCTACATCTCGATCAACGGCTTTTGACTAAATCTAGAATGCACTCAGAATATATGTTCATGACCGGAAATCCCTACCGGGTGAGTGGCACTTGATCCCGAACGTTTTAAACATTTTATTTCACATTTTTTTCACATTATATTTATTTTTTCCTACTTATGGACAGTGCGTAGTTACTTTAAAGCTATCACTTTTTGATTTTATAGCCGATACGAACGGTAGACAAAACATCAGTTGCTTGGGCCCAGATAAAATTATTTACAGTTCACTTGACTAACTGGGTGTCCTAACCAACTGAGCGGAGACCATTGTGTCAGAAAAGGAAATTCTTTGATGAATGAATAATAATGCTATAAATTTATGAGAACAAAAGATTTTTATCACTGAAAATGCTGGAAACTTTTATAACCCCCTTACACAGTGGAATGTCCAATTTAGCTGAAATATGCTTTAAGGACACAGAAGTCCACGGAAAATACATTGATGTTTAAATAATAATAATATTAATGTAAATGTCGGAAATTTGACCATCAGCTTAATATCTTTTGCTTTGCTCAGTAGCTGAAGTAGTTTTTTTTTTTTTATGCGATGTTTTCTCTATCTGTCTATGTTTTATTTTTATTAATCCACTCAAACATATTTCACAGGAATTCATTAATAATAAAGAAAAGGAAGTTGTGGAGAGCGGTGATTGTCCCTGTCATGAAGGGACATGATATATACAATTCACAGGTAATAAATACAGGAATCTTTGGAAAAGGCATGATCGCCTACGACCTTAAGGGATATGATAGTGTAGTTTTTTTAATCAAATTTACCCCAAGTAATGCAGCAAAGACACTATGGCACATAGTGTAACTGTGTGTGAAAGAATTAGAAAACAGAAGCATTACTAAGGAGCAATAGCAATAGAAGAATAATGAAAAAGACAGTAGATAACAATAGAAGAGTTATGAAGAAGATATTAGATAACAATAGAAGAGTAATGAAGACAATGGATAACCATAGAAGAGTTATGAGGAAGATATTAGATAACAATAGAAGAGTTACGAAGAAGATATTAGATAACAATAGAAGAGTAATGAAGACAATAGATAACCATAGAAGAGTTATTAAGAAGATATTAGATAACAATAGAAGAGTAATGAAGACAATGGATAACAATAGAAGAGTTATTAAGAAGATATTAGATAACAATAGAAGAGTAATGAAGACAATAGATAACAATAGAAGAGTTATGAAGAAGATATTAGATAACAATAGAAGAGTAATGAAGACAATAGATAACGATAAAAGAGTTATGAAGAAGATATTAGATAACAATAGAATGGAGTAATGAAGACAATAGATAACGATAAAGAGTTACGAAGAACAATATTAGATAACAATAGAAGAGTAATGAAGACAATAGATAACAATAGAAGAGTTATGAAGAAGATATTAGATAACAATAGAAGAGTAATGAAGACAATGGATAACAATAGAAGAGTTATTAAGAAGATATTAGATAACAATAGAAGAGTAATGAAGACAATAGATAACAGTAGAAGAGTTATGAAGAAGATATTAGATAACAATAGAAGAGTAATGAAGACAATAGATAACGATAAAAGAGTTACGAAGAAGATATTAGATAACAATAGAAGAGTAATGAAGACAATAGATAACAATAAAAGAGTTATGAAGAAGATATTAGATAACAATAGAAGAGTAATGAAGACAATAGATAACAATAGAAGAGTTATTAAGAAGATATTAGATAACAATAGAAGAGTAATGAAGACAAAGATAACAATAGAAGAGTTATTAAGAAGATATTAGATAACAATAGAAAGTAATGAAGACAATAGATAACAGTAGAAGAGTTGATGAACAATATTAGATAACAATAGAATCATTTCAAAGACAATAGATAACAATAGAAGTTTATGAAGAAGATATTAGATAACAATAGAAGAGTAATGAAGACAATAGATAACGATAAAAGAGTTATGAAGAAGATAATAACAATAGAAGAGTAATGAAGACAATAGATAACAGTAGAAGAGTTATAACAATTAGATAACAATAGAAGAGTAATGAAGACAATAGATAACAATAGAAGAGTGGGTTAAAGATATTAGAAACAATAGAAGAAATGAAGACAACATTATTAAGAAGATATTAGATAACAATAGAAGAGTAATGAAGACAATAGATAACAATAGAAGAGTTATTAAGAAGATATTAGATAACAATAGAAGAGTAATGAAGACAATGGATAACAATAGAAGAGTTATTAAGAAGATATTAGATAACAATAGAAGAGTAATGAAGACAATAGATAACAGTAGAAGAGTTATGAAGAAGATATTAGATAACAATAGAAGAGTAATGAAGACAATAGATAACAATAGAAGAGTTATGAAGAAGATATTAGATAACAATAGAAGAGTAATGAAGACAATAGATAACAATAGAAGAGTTATTAAGAAGATATTAGATAACAATAGAAGAGTAATGAAGACAATAGATAACAATAGAAGAGTTATGAAGAAGATATTAGATAAACAAGAGAATGAAGACAATAGATAACAATAGAAGAGTTAAAGATATTAGATAACAATAGAAGAGTAATGAAGACAATGGATATAAAGAGTTATGAAGAAGATATTAGATAACAATAGAAGAGTAATGAAGACAATAGATAACAGTAGAAGAGTTATGAAGAAGATATTAGATAACAATAGAAGAGTAATGAAGACAATAGATAACAATAGAAGAGTTATGAAGAAGATATTAGATAACAATAGAAGAGTAATGAAGACAATAGATAACGATAAAAGAGTTATGAAGAAGATATTAGATAACAATAGAAGAGTAATGAAGACAATAGATAACAGTAGAAGAGTTATGAAGAAGATATTAGATAACAATAGAAGAGTAATGAAGACAATAGATAACAATAGAAGAGTTATTAAGAAGATATTAGATAACAATAGAAGAATAATCAAGAAGACAATAGATAACAATAGAAGTTACAATAGATAACAATAGAAGAAGACAATGGATAACATTAAAGAAGAGTTACGAAGAAGATATTAGATAACAATAGAAGAGTAATGAAGACAATAGATAACAATAGAAGAGTTATTAAGAAGATATTAGATAACAATAGAAGAGTAATGAAGACAATAGATAACAATAGAAGTGTTATTAAGAAGATATTAGATAACAATAGAAGAGTAATGAAGACAATGGATAACAATAGAAGAGTTATGAAGAAGATATTAGATAACGATTGAGATTGTATTTAAATTTTTGAAAATCAAATTTGGCTGGAAAGCATAGTGTCGGATGTATTTATAGAAAAGGCACAGAGAAGCAATTTTATGGCGGTGGGAAAGTGGCTGAAGCCATAAACGCCGGGCCAGGACCAATAATATTGCTGATTCTATGATAGAGAGTGATCGGCATTTTGATGTTCTGAATTTTTATTCCCTAAATACCATTTAGTCATATCCTATATAACCTCTATAAATTATTATCTCCAATGTTGGACTTAAGCAAACTCGTCAGACGTCGGATACAAAACAGACACACAAAAAAAAGAAAGGACTATTTTTTTTAATCGATTTTAACTCAAGCACGTCAGTAAAGCCACAAAAACACGAGGGATTACAAGGTGTGAAAGAATTTGAAAACAGACACATTATTAAGGAGCGAGAATACAAGAAGAGTAATCAGGAAGACAGTAGATAGCGATTGACATTGCACTTAAAAGAAACTGTTGGCATAAAACTTACGGTTACATCTAGCTAATTCAACTGTAAAATGATGAGACCTTACTGCCAATCTAGTACTGCGCTTAAATTCATAAAGTCTAGGTACCATCGTGAAGAGATCATCCGAACAATTACCATGAAAGTATTTATAGAAAAGGCACAGGGAAACAATTTTACGGCGGTGGTAAAGTGACTGAAGCCGAGATGTCAGGTCAGGAACAATAATATTGCTGGCTGCTCTTTGGATTTAATCAAGAATCTTTGTTTTAATAGACCATAATTGACTTTGCAATGAATAATTGAGGATTGAGAACAGCATATGGAATCAAGTAAGGAATTCTTATTGAAATCCCTGAGAAGTTTAGCAGGTATGATAGACACTTGAAAAAGACTGGAAAGTACACTGGCTGAACTCTGATAATGATATAGACGAAGAAATTGATCTGAAACAATCAATGTATAATAATGATGTAATGAATATGCATACACCTGTGTCCCCCATCACAGGAATATGATTGGCTGGTGTCCGCCATAAATACAAGCTGATGTAGAGGTACAGGACGACTCCCATTAGTCTACGCCTATTGCCTACACCTATTGACTACGACTACGACGAGTAACAATCGATTACGGCTACCTGCTAGATTGTACTACTGGGTTACAGTAGCCAAAACCACTTAGCTACTTCGAACAAATCAAATAATAATCATAATTTTTACAAATTTCAAAATTAAGGAAATAGAATATTTTCTTTCCTTCAGTTTTTAATCAAATTCACTCCAAGCAAGGCAACAAAGCCACTAAGATACAAAGGTTTACTGAGTGTGAAAGAATTAGAAAACAGAAACATTATTAAGGAGTGAGAAGAATAGAAGATTAATCAGGAAGACAGAAGATAACGATTGACATTGGATTTAAATTTTTGAAGATCAAAGTTGGCTGAAAAGCCCGGGGCCGGAAGAAAGTGTCACACGCAAGAAGTGCGAGAAAATAAGTCCTATGCTAAAAAATGTTAGCATAGGACTTAAGGTTACATCTAGCCAATTCAACTGTAAACTTATGAGACCTACTTGCCAATCTAGTCAGTCAGTTATGTCCCATGCGTGATACAGACATAGGCGATCATTTATCTTTCGATACATGACTGACGAGTTTTTCCCGCAGTAAGTTTCCATTTCTTTCTGCTGTAGATCAGTTGCCATATCAGGCTATATAACCCTGTCTGTCCTGCTATTGACCCATAGCTGGGGGGGAGAAGAAGAGAATTCATATCTTTCCCAAGGGTATTAGCATGTAAGTGAATATAAGAGATTCGACTGGAATTTGAACTCGGCTCTCCGATTACTCAATCTTAGCCGCTATCTAGTACTGTGCTTAAATTCATAAAGTCTAGGTACCATACTGAGGAGATCAACCGAACAATTACCATGTATTAAATAGAAAAGGCGTTTGGAAGCTAGGTTCAAGGCAGTGGGAAGATGCCAGAAGATTTAGCAAAACAAAAGATCGAACAGTATCAGAAGATTGTGCTGCACCGATATTACAAGAGGGTAGCACTTGAACTTTGTCGCTTGAAAGGGGGGAGACTTTTAAGCTCGAGATATAATGGATATAGACTTAGGCTCAGTTGTATATTTCCCATCAGTTAATTGGATAAGATCGATCTCTATAGAGGCTCTAGGTGTGGGTGTAGGATGGGGTAGGGAGAAGACATCATTTGAAACTGAGGCCAGGAGTGTATGGGTTAAGTTTACTAATTACAACAAAGATGGCGTTAAATGTTTGCTAGTTCAGTATACAGGTCTATTCTGAATCGAGTTATTAAACCGATCCAGGTAAACGAAAAATAACAGGAATATTATCGTCTGGATATCAGTCATACAGAAACAATTTTTAGCCTTGTATATTTTAAGAACGTCCAGAATCAATTTATGGTGATTTTCCAAGCGTAGCTTAGGTGTGGCACAAGGCCGAAAGTATGTACCACCCAGTGAGAATCGAGCTCACTACTCAGTCGTAATTGTTTTAGCGAGACCCCAAATGATTTTCTAAGCATAGTTTAGATGTGGCACAAGGCCGAAAGTATGTAGCATCCATTGAGGATCGATGTCACTATAAGTCGTAACTGTGTTAGCGAGACAATCTGGCTAACCATTATTAGTTTGTCAGAACAATTACCATGAAAGCATTAAAAGAAAAGTCACTTGGAAGCTACGTTTACGGAAGTAAGAATGTGGCTGATGTCTAGACGCTAGAAGAGTTAGCAAAACAAAAGATCGAACAGTATCGGAAGATTGTGCTGCACCGATGTTACAGGAGGGGAGTAACTTGAACTTTTGTCTCTTAAAACGGAGACGTTTTTAAGCTCGATATATAATGGATATTGACTCAGTTGTATATTTTCCATCAGGTAATTGGATAAAATCGATCTCTAGAGAGGCTCTAGGTGCATTGGAATTTTATGTAGGGAATCTGGTCAAGATTCGTAGCTAAGACTACCTGCCGGATTCATTAATTAATTCAGCCCCCCCCCCGCAAGCTGCCACTTTGGCTTCGTCTCACTTCTTTCAGTTATCTGATTCTTTCTGGTTTCCCTGTTCTTTCCGCTAATTTTGCTTTAATCACGCGCCACTTCCGCCGCTTTTGTGCCTAGGGACATCCTCTTCTCTGTGTAAAAACGTATCACCATGTAATATGATTGGCGCTGAAATCCATCAGCGCCAGGATGTTTAACTGTTTACTTTAGATACCCTAATGGCCATTCCCGGATGTGCGGAAGTGCGGGTGGCGTATCGATTATGGAATCAGCGAGCCGAGTTCAAATTCCTATCGAGCATGATGCGTTCACTCTCTCACAACTACACCTGGGAAAAAGGCGGGAATCCACATCTTCTCCCAGCTACGGGTTAAATATCACAGAAGGCTGATCTCACTAGGCCTTGGGTGGTAAATAGTCTAACAGAAAATTAAAAAAAAAAGTGAATTTCAGACCATGGAGAAGACGACGAAAAGACATTGAGCTATCTTATTTATAATTCAGATATATTTACAATGTCGTGCCAGAATAGATTTTTCACTCAATATCGCACCAGAACGTCGAGGGGACCACGTGCGGGGTTGACCTGCAATGACCTCTCGGCTCTCAATTTAAAATCACGTGACCTCACAACTGCACCCGAATTTGTAAGCATGGGAACGAACGGCACGACATGGATAGAAATGAGGCGTTGGATGAGATGTAATCTTAAATATTAACGATTCAAGTTTCTTTCTTATTGTTAGTTGGCACAACGATTGCTGTGCTTCTGGGTGGGTCGGAGTGGGTGGCGAGAAGGTATCAGTTGAAACTGAAGCCAGGAGAGTATAGGTTAAGTTTACTAATTACAACAAAGATGGCGTTAAATGTTTGCTGGTTCAGCATACAGGTCTATTCTGAATCGAGTTATTAAACTGATCCAGACAAACTAAAAATAACAGGAATATTATCGTCTAGATACCAGTCATACAGAAACAATTTTTAGCCTTGTATATTTTAAGAACGGCCAGAATCAGTCTATGGTGATTTTCTAAGCGTAGCTTAGATGTGGCACAAGGCCGAAAGTATGTACCACCCAGTAAGGATCGAGCTGATTACTCAGTCGTAATTGTTTTAGCGAAACAATCTTGATAAACATTACACCACGTCGAAGTCCCCAAATGATTTTCTAAGCATAGTTTAGATGGGGCACAAGGCCGAAGGTATGGAGCACCCATTGAAGATCGAATTGATATAGCGATACAAGAGGCTGGAGGTTGGAGATTTGGCAAGAAGCAAACGTTGCTAAGGCTACAAGAGATAAGAGTCTGTGAGGGGTCATGATTGACCACGTCCTGAAGGGACACAGAACATAGAAGAAGAAGAAGAAGAAGAAGAAGAAGAAGAAGAAGAAGAAGAAGAAGAAGAAGAAGAAAAGTAATCATCAACCCAAAAGTCACCCAAATAATTTGTTGGTAGCATCGAACGACAAAATTATTTTTCGTTTCTAAACTTATACAAGATAGAAGTAATCACGGATTGACCTCATCACATATTGAGCTATTCGTCGCCGAGTTGTGACTAAAAAAATGCGCTTAGTTTCTACGTATCGAAAGCAACTAGATTTCCACCATCGTCGAAAGACAAAACACGAGTAAACGAAACCAAGCGTGTATTCATATAGAAGTATTGATCCGTAAACAACAATCAATCTAGAAATATATACACTTAATTCGATTAAACTTTAGTCGGATATAAACGATGATTTAAATCGCTTAACCAATGTTCTTCTCTGGCATATAGAAGCGACATCTGGAATAGTCAAATCAACTACATTTTTTTAAGCGTTTCACCCAAAGCAAGGCGGGAAGCCACTAGGACGCAAGGGGTTACAGAAAATTTGGAGCAAGTTCAGATAGGAGTGATAGAAGAAAGAATGAGAAGGGTAGTTGATAGATCAAGACAACTGGAGATGTCGATTGGCATTACATTTGAATAGCTGGAGATTATAGCTCTCAGGGAAATTGGAATAGGGAAGGGAGTTCCACAGGCGAGAGGTGCGAGACATGAAGCTATTGGAGTAGAAGAGACGGCTACATTTAATAGTTTCAACAGTGAAAGGGTGAGAGCGGGATGCCAGCCTTGTAGGGCGCTTGAATTCATGAAGTCTGGGAACCAGCGAATGCAGCTCCTCGGAGCATTTGCCATGAAAGTATTTTATAAAACAGACAGACAGAGGCGACGGCGCGTCTGTGAGAAAGTGACTGTAGACGAGATGCCAGATCAGGGCCAAAAAGCGGACAAACACTTGCTGCCCTGTGTAAGTATAATTTCGCTCTACCGAAAACTGATTTTAATTTTTTTTTCTATTTTCTTTAATTCTTTATTTTTTTAATCTTTAAATTTTGTTTTATTTTATTTTATTGTATTTTCTCCCCCTACTCGTCAGTGTGTTTGCCCATCGTAACACATTTTGTACTAATCATTGTAACCTATTCGATGGTTTAGTTAGAAATCCCGTTTCGAAAGAAAAATCAGAAAAAAAAGAGAAAATTGAATATCTTTGGCTAGATGCGAAAGTGTCTCGTCAGTATTCTCATGATATAGTGGCCGACTATTCTTGCTTGATAAATTGTCTGAACTTGGAATTGTTTTCGCCGTTTCTTTCTCCTGTTCTTAATTTTTATTGAAAGCATGCCTCCCAAGCCCATTATTTGGTGAGGGCAGAGGATTGGCCGTTGATACCCCACCCCACCAGGTCGATGCTTGGACTTAAGGTAAACCGTATATTCACTTGTTATGAGGAAGAAAGCGGACAAACACATCCGGCAGCCAGGCCTTTGATAAGGGGATTGGAAGCTTTGAGTAGCGTGGAACCACCTCTTAACCACTGTTGTTCCCGGGTTCACTCTGACCCGGAAAGGTAGCACCTGTTTTCGGCTCTAGTTATAAAATAGTTAATCACCAAACAAAACTCTATAAAAATACATTTTTATAGTAGAAATACCAGCAATTTATTGGGCGCGTGACCAAGTGGTTAGAACGTTTTCTGACCATGAAACCCAGGTCTATTTGTCGGGAAGGTGACTTCGTGATGTTCTGGCCAACCCAGCGAGCCCTGAAAACCATACCACGGTTGGCCTAAGCTTAACCGGTGGTTATGACCGAGGGTTTGAACGTGTTGATCACGCTAGATAACACGTTATCTCCCGGAATCTGTAACTAAAGTTTTCCCAGCGTAGTTGCAGTATAAAACACAGATGGGCTCTGTGGGTGTTGTACAAGCACAAATGTGCCTCGGCAGGCATCTGCAATGGGGACTAGCTAGCCGCCATAGTAGATTGACATCCTCGGATTCAATTGGCTGTGCTATTTACTTACTTTAAATTTTTGTATAAAAAGATTACCTACAATAAATATTTACATTAAAATGACTAACAATACATTTTATTGTAGAATTATCGACAGTACATTTTATAGCAAAATGACCAACAATACATTTTATCTGTAGTTGAAGGTATACAACTGCGTTCAAAATATATTCAGTTGAAGGCATAAAATTATGTTCAAAATATTTACATTTCGGAATTAAATAACCCATAGAGGTTGTCTATATTTCTGAGATGAGGTATTATGTACATTATTTACATTATTCGGACTATTGTCCTCATCTTTGTTGCCATATTTATCACCACGTTTCGGTCATTGTACGCTCCGGCCTTATTCAGGTGGATGGAATGTTGAACTGAACCATTTATTTCGCTCACTGGGGTAGATAGACTGTTCTAGTTCCACGTGCCATGGATGTCAGTTATCAGTTAATTTCCCACTGAAAGTTCTCCACTGCCTCAACCGGTTATTGAACTCACATTCTTTGAGGACATCTGGGTATGAAGACGGACAGACTCTTTTTATCGTTGTGGAAATCTTTCTCTATCTGTTGTCGCTTCCGTGGAAATATGCGGAAGACGTTTATTTGTTTGCCAGATATTTTAACGACTTGCTCTATATTGTGAATAAATACCATTGTGTTTGAATATTCGTCACTAATAATAATAATAATAATTAGAAAGACCCGTGAAAATTTCCTGAACTTGTCCATTACAAATTTAAACCTTGTTCAGAATATGTGGATCATTATGAAGTTGATATTTGTTGAACAACACTGCTATAGTATCGCATAATTGAGGATGATTCTGATTGACACTTGAGCCACTGATTAGACTTCTAAATTAGAAGCTTGAAATCATAGTTAGAGACGTGATGGCTAAAGGATAACACGTGTGCCTAATTAAAGAGGATCTTTTTTTCGATCTAATCTGTATTATTTATATACGTATAATACGTTTAGTCTATGAAACTGAATTATTAGGTAGGGAATAATTACTATTAAAACATGTAAGTATATTTAACCTTTTTTGTGATGTCAACGAACACTCGTTGCCACTTTTGTAGTGCTCGATGTAGTAGAAACATTTGAATTGCAGATACAGCTTATAGCACGCCATTGAACAATACTGATGTCAGACGTCTTCGAATAACAGTCGCAGTAATCGTACTTGATCGATAATAATCGTTCGAATAGTAATCCGTATAGCGATCCGAATAGAGAAATAGTATAGTGAATAGAGTAGAGAATAGCGGTCCGTATAGTAATAGAGGATAGAAGAGAAATAGCGATCAATCTAGACGTCACAAGACTTCCTGCTTATGGTCACGTGACCCAATTAATTCAATAATGGGATCGCCTGTGTTTGCCCACTGGCGATCTAAGTTCAAACTCAAGTGTCGGCAGCGACACTTTTTCCTATATAACACTTTTATAATTATGGACACGTTGTTTTCGACTTTTGTCAATTGAGTTGAATAAATAAATGCTTTATTCATATAAACCCGCCTCCATGATTAATTCGACTATTTTTTTGTGTGTGTGTGTATGGGGGGGGGTGTTTCTTTGCTGGGTCTACTTGCCAGGGTGTCGAATCCAGCTCTAGCCAAAAATACTGTTTTAATAAATCGTTATAATTCTGGGGATCAATGTGATTTTAGATAGTTTTCCAAAAACATTTTTGCCGCCACTGTATATTGTCACGTGCAAACATGGCGATAAATTGCATAATAGGAAAGAAAGAAAAAAAAAGATGTTTTTTATGAATCCGCTTTATGCATCATCAATCATTTGGTTTAAGCATGTAATAACACCCTGAACCATTTGCAATATTTCATATTTCTGCATCAATGGGTTTTCCTTTTTGAAATAAAAAAAAATGACAACAGATATTATATCAGCGTAAAATTCGATTTCGAAAGCTAATTCTTTTTTAAATGCAAGCCACGTTGTTTTTTTTTTCTCTCCAAATGTTAATAATCTACTTGGATATATCAGTATGTCCGTAGCCTAACGATAAGAAGAAACATTTATTTTACACAATAAATATTTACTGTTCAACATGACAAATTCTTTGCCAATGCACTTAATTCATTGACAGATATTAATCGCAAAGAAACTGTAAAACGGTGAAAATTCTAGATCAAAATTCAGCTAAGAACTACGTGTCAGCCTACGAACTTATTGATACTATTTCGCATGCAATTTAAAATGCACAGGTTTTGTTTCAGCGCAAAAGCAGCTAAAATAAATCCCATTTTCATTATCAATACGCCATTCCCCTCAGGACGTGGGCGATCATGATCGGTCTGGAAGTAAGGCATTGTTTTGAATCCATGGAAATAGGAGAGGTCAGTAGAGTTTGAAGAGCGGATTCCTCCTGAGTATATGGCATTGTGGAATTATTAGAGAGGGAGATACCGAGAAGAAGGAAAGTGGAAGGGATAAAAAGAAAGATACGGGAAGGAAAGGTAGGATAAATGAAAGAGAAGTAGATGAAGAAAAGAGAGATAGATACAAAGAGAAGAAAGTAATTAAGAAAGAAAGAAAGAAAGAAAGAAAGATACAGGAAGGGAAGTGGAGAAAAGAAAAGAAATGGAGAAAGAGAAAGAAAAAAAAACTAGATAAATAAAGAGAGTAATGTAAAATAAATAAATAAAGTTACGGACAGGAAAGTGAGAAAAATAAAGAAAAGAAATGAGAAGAAAAAGCAAAGAAACGTAAGATACATGAAGCGGGTAAAGTGGAATAAAGAAAGAAAGACAGAAAGAAAGAAACAATGAAAGGAAGAAAGAAAGAATGAAAGAGTGTCAGGAAGAAGAAAAGTGCATAAAGAAAAGAGAAATGAAAAAGAAGTAAATAAATAATATGATTGGATGGAATGTGTGTAGGAAAAATAAAAAAAAATAGAAAGAAATAAAATAAAGAAAGATAGATAACAAGAGGTAAGAGAAAGAAAGAAAGGAAGAAAGAAGGGAAGTGTATAAGAGAAACGAAATAGAAAGAAAGAAAGAAAGAAAGGCGAGATAGATAGTCAGAGTAAAGTGAAAGAAAAAAGAAAGAGAGAGAGAGACAAAGAAAGAAAGAAAGAAAGAAAGGCGAGATAGATAGCGAGAGTAAAGTGAAAGAAAACAGAAAGAGAGAGAGAGAGAGAGAGACAAAGAAAGAAAGAAAGAAAGGCGAGATAGTGAGAGCAAAGTGAAAGAAAAAAGAAAGAGAGACAGAGAAAGACAGAGAAAGAAAGAAAGAAAATCGAGATAGATAGTGAGAGTAAAGTGAAAGAAAAAAAAAGAGAAAGCGAGAGAGACAAAGAAAAAAAGAAAGAAAGAAAGGCGAGATAGATAGTGAGAGTAAAGTGAAAGAAAAAAGAAAGATAGACAGAGAGAGAGAGAGAGAGAGAGAGAGACAAAGAAAGAAAGAAAGGCGAGATAGATAGTGAGAGTAAAGTGAAAGAAAAAAGAGAGACAGAGAGTGAGAGATAGAGAAAGAAAGAAAGAAAGACGAGATAGTGAGAGTAAAGTGAAAGAAAAAAGAGAGACAGAGAGTGAGAGATAGAGAAAGAAAGAAAGAAAGGCGAGATAGTGAAAGTAAAGTGAAAGAAAAAAGAGAGACAGAGAGAGAGAGATAGAGAAAGAAAGAAAAGAAAGGCGAGATAGAGAGAGTAAAGTGAAAAAAAAAAAAGAGAGACAGAGAGGAGAGATAGAGAAAGAAAAAAGAAAGAAAGGCGAGAAAGTGAGAGAAGTAAAGGAAGAAAAAAGAGAGACAGAGAGTGAGAGATAGAGAAAGAAAGAAAGAAAGGCGAGATAGTGAGAGTAAAGTGAATTAAAAAAGAGAGACAGAAAGAGAGATAGAGAAAGAAAGAAAGAAAGAAAGGAGATAGTGAGAGTAAAGTGAAAGAAAAAAGAGAGACAGAGAGTGAGAGATAGAGAAAGAAAGAAAGAAAGGCGAGATAGTGAGAGTAAAGTGAAAGAAAAAAGAGAGACAGAGAGTGAGAGATAGAGAAAGAAAGAAAGAAAGGCGAGATAGTGAGAGTAAAGTGAAAGAAAAAAGAGAGACAGAGAGTGAGAGATAGAGAAAGAAAGAAAGAAAGGCGAGATAGTGAGAGTAAAGTGAAAGAAAAAAGAGAGACAGAGAGTGAGAGATAGAGAAAGAAAGAAAGAAAGGCGAGATAGTGAGAGTAATTGAAAGAAAAAAGATAGAGAGACAGAGTGAGATAAAGAAAGAAAGGCGAGATAGTGAGAGTAAAGTGAAAGAAAAAAGAAAGACAGAGAGAGAGAGAGAGAGAGAGTGAGAGAGACAAAGAAAGAAAGAAAGAAAGAAAGAAAGAAAGGCGAGACAGATAGTGAGAGTAAAGCGAAAGAAAAAAGAGAAACAGAGAGAGAGAGACAGAGAGACAAAGAAAGAAAGAAAGAAAGAAAGAAAGAAAGAAAGAAAGAAACCTATGGGAAACAAAGTACGCCAAAAAAGAAAAGGGATGAAAGAAAGAAATTCGAGATAGATGAAGAGAACAAACTGGAATAAATAAATAGATAAATAAATAAATAAATAAAGAAAGAAAGAAAGAAAGAAGGAAGGAAAGAAATCAAGAAATAAATAAAGAAAAAGTGACAGGAAGGAAAGTGGGTAGGAGAAAACCAAATGAAGTAGATAAAGAAAAAAAGAAGAAACAGTTAAAGAAAAGAAGTAAAGAAATAAAAAAAGAAAAGAAAGATGCATAACGAGAGGGAGGAGAAAGAAAGAAAGGAAGAAGGAAAGCGAGAAAGAAAGAAGGAAAGAAAATGGCGTGAAGAAAAGAAGACGGTGTAGGCTAAACGCAAAAGAAATATTTGAAGAAAAGAAAAATACAAAAGGGAGAATTTGATAAGAAAAAAAAACAATTCTTTGAATATGTTGCATATTTTTAAAATGTCTTCATATCAGTTATTCAATTGGTGATGTTTACCTAACACGCAATACGGAAGTGAAATTAGAGAGTCGAGCTCAAAATTCATCTGATACGGTTTACGATTACATCACTTCATTGCGGAAAGAGCTACTTAATACAAAACTCCGAAGAAGGCTACAAAAAAGAATTCCACAATCCTGTCTATTCACAGACCATAAAGAAAAGAAATCTATCGAGAGCCATGATCTTCTACGTCTTCAAAAGTGCTGACATCTATCTGTCTGTCTATATACAGGGTGATTGAAAAGTAACTCACCATTTTAAAGTATTAATAATTTATTTATTAACTATAATTTTTACAAGAAAGGGATATGAGAGGAAAGCATTTTGTATGAGGTTTTATTTAAAATTCGATATGGGCACCAGATTTCGCTCACAGCTTCTTTCCAAATATTGGGTCAGTTCTCATTGGTCAGGTACGTGTCACGTGTATTAAAACCGTGGATAATTTTGTGTATGTAGGTTTGTGAAAATTTTACTTATATATATATATATATATATATATATATATATATATATATATATATATATATATATATATAAACGAATGTTCAAAACATTTTCCTTAGGAAACCGATACCCTAGTTTGAAACGTAATTAAAATTTTTAATAATTTCGCGCGCAACGTCTTGCTGTCAATTGGAAACACGTTTTCTGTTTACGTCTTCCAAACACGATTTTATTGCTTTTTCTACATTTATTAGACATTTTTCACTCACCACGACCTGGACTTTATCTGCTGGAGGCGGAATAGTTATATTGACTCGTATTTCTCTTTCTTAATAATTCCACGACTTCAAGAATCATTTTGGCCGTATTTCCAGACAATGTTTCCAGACAATGTTTCCAGACAATGTTTCCAGACGATGTTTTTCTTATATTATTAAACCAATAATGTTCAGTTTTTCACATAAAGGAAAACGTTATAGTTTTTATTTTGTAAAATCTGCATCATTATTCTTGTACCTTAGCGCCATTATTAACAAAAACTATCTCTTAAGAACACATGACAGAATGGATAAAGGCGTTGGTTAGATCCAGTGACAGGACCTAAAGAGTTGTGTGTTCAATACCTGGTTAAGGCAGTGGAGAACTTGGAGAGGTGAATTAACAGGAGATAACAGATAACTGACATCCATTAGACATGTCACGTGGAACTAGAACAGTCTACGCTTCGGCATTCTTTACGTGGTTGGAATGTCGAACTGAACACTTTATTTCGCCCACTGGGGTAGACTGTTCTAGTGCTATGTTTTTAATGGATATTCCCCTCTCCAAGTTCTCCACTGCCTTAACCGAATTTTTGGCCGAGACTACGGGATCGGGTATCCCACATCTGGGCAGGAGTGTGAACTGGATAATAGGCGAACCTATCTACTTGTATTGAGGAATAAAAATTAGTAAATAAAATTTCACAGTTCAGGCAGAGACGTTGGGAGTATAGAGTTGAAGTAGATTTATAAGAAACCGGAAACTCAATCCTAAACAGGAAGCAAGGGATGAACCTCTACTCCTGTTCAAACAACCGGGGAGATGTGTGAACCGTACGATAGATATTTGCATGCGTATAGATTATACCTTTGAAATATATTTGGCAAAGTAGTTTTAGCTTAAGAAAAATCTTCCTGACTTGGCTAACTTTAGATAAATTCCTAATTACCAATTCGGTGGAATTAAATATATAATGGCCGGCTACTACTCATTTCTGAACACTCTCGTTTATCAGAGTCGCTAGCCACACTCTATTACACACGTCTAATCTATTGTTTATACTGCAACCATGCCCAGCAGATCTTAGGTAAAGTTTCTGGGAGAGAGCGCAAGATCTGGTGTGATCAGTGAATCCCTCGGTCACAATGACTTGTGACTTCATGCTAGTACAACCATCGACAGCTCCCAAATAGTTTTGTCTACTCAACTTCACTCACAAAGCTTGGGTCAACTCGTGGTATCGTTTATAGAACATTTCTAAAGGTGTCGTCCGTTGGTTTTGTTTCCTTCGGCTGATAAAAAAAAAAAAACAAAAAAAAAAAAAAAAACAAAAGAAAAAAATCGCATTGTCTATACCTTCCACCATAGATGACAGCATTTTAAAATGCTTATAAAATATTTAATATATTTGTCCGCTGGTGCTGCTAAACTCTATGACACCACTTATATATGTTTTAGGTATTTCATTTTGAAATATATGTTTCCTAAAAATGACAGAATCAAGTTACGAGGGTCGGCTGAAAGGTTCATAGGCTGAAAATGGAGGAGTCATGCTAGATCTGTGAAATCGTGTATGCATTAATTTCAACACTTCTTATTAATAACTGCATTGTTTCTTTCCAGGTAAATTGATATCAGACTGTTCAAAGAAGACTGTTCATTCTTTTGCTAAAAAAAGCCATCAACAATAGATTTGAGGTCATCATCACTTCGATACTGGTTCGCAGCCAAGTGGTTTTTCATGTTGGGGAACAGATGATAGTCAGAACAAGAGAACAGCGAAGGTGAGCAACCAGTTCAAAGGACGTGAGCTGGAGGATAGTTTCTTCAGGTTTTCCTGGGTGCTTGGTCTTGATGTCATATCGTAAGGTCTTCAGCAAATTTGCATAGTACCCTCCGTTGGTAGTCAATAGACAAAATACATTTTACATCCAAAATAACTGAAACCATTACTTTTGCAGATGAAACGACCTTGGACTTGTTCAGATTTCGATAAATAAATCTTTTCTTGTTCAACATGAAGCCTATTTAATTTCGTTTGACAGGAACATATAATTACTCACATAATCACATTTTAAATGACGTCAATTTTAGGGACAGGTGGGGGCATGCTTTATATATATATATATATCTGTAGACCCACCAAGACTGCGACTTTAGCTGTTGGAGGGAAGACAGTTACACTGGGTTGAATTTCTCTTTCTTAATAATTGAAGATTCTTTTTGAGTGTATTTTTTCCATCCAGCTTCTTTTTCTTTTCTTATGAAATCAATATTTTTCAATTTTCCGCTTCAGAGAATACTTTAAAACAATTTTTTCCGAAATTAAAATAATCTGCATCATAATCCTTATATTTTGGTGCCATTATGTATAAAATAATCCCTGTTATTAAGTGTAAATAAAACCCAAATGTGTATATATATATATATCTGATACAAGCATTTCATGTCTACTGGGAGCCACCAAAATGCTGATTGATTATAAAAAAATTCAAATGGGTTTAAATTACTGCATAATTACTTACGTTAATCAGTTTAATAATCTATATCAGGGGTTCCCAACCTTTTTATGCGCCATCAACCACTTTCACATGGAAAAATGCCCACCGCCCACCTGTATAGTAAATATTCAAAAGCATACCAAAATTGTTTGGCAAAAGTTTGTTACTGGTTCATATATTGACTTTATGATGTAGTAAAACAATACTAAAGGGAGGTAACAAATTAAGCTGATTATGCGGTTACTGATGCTTTTATCGTATTAAAGAACAAATGAAAACAAATTTAACTATTAAATACTATGCATAAGTTAATTTTATGTTTAGGATTAGCGTTGTAAGTGTTGACAAAGAACGAAACGATTTTTGTTTATAATCATAAAATTAAAAAGAATATACACAACTAATAAAAATTCAACGAATATTCTTTTTTTTTCTTGCTCTTCCCTTATTTGATTTATATCCGAAAAAATGTTGTTTTTGGTCTGTGAAAGAAATAATTGAATGTAAATATCCCTTCTGTAGAATATATCCAAATATTCGTTGTTTGCGTGGATATTTATATCCTTATCTAGATATGTGACCCTGTTATTCCCAATTAGCTTCCTGTTTTTTTAAATGTTTTTTTTAATGTTGAAATACATTTTTAACGCTCCACCATCCACTAAATCTCCCACCAAAATATCCCCTCGCCCACCATTTTCTGTTCACTTTGCTCATCGCCCACCCAACAGTTGAAATCGACCACCAAGTAGGCATGTAAAACCCTGATCTATACAAATAAAATGAAGTGTCACTCTGTTGATTTATTTAAAAAAAAAAAATTTAATCCGAAGCAACATTGGTTACTAACTAAATGACAAAATCAAGGAAAATATAAAGGAAATTTTCCTTGATTTTTTATTCAAAATACGGAAAAAAAAAGGGAAAAAAAAGTCCCCCAAATGCAGTTTGAATCCTACGTACAAGAAAAATTCATAGACGCAAAGCACAAAATCTTCTCACGTTTGTGTTTTCTTATTCTTTTTTCTTTTAGCAAAAATCTAATCTCCATGGACCTTATGAGTAGAAGGTGTTTTCCTTCTCGACAGATGGAATTTCGATAATTTTCTTTTTAGACGATAACATTTATTTTTTCAATCAGAAATAATAAAATATCTTTAAGATAACGTTCTCACGTGATTTTGTTTTCCACACGTTCCAAGAGAAGCAACTCATTCCTTTCTTTTCGGTTGGAAAAAAAAATGAATAAATCGACCATTTGTATTCCATTCACAGACACAGGCATTAGAACGGTATTCCACTCAACTGGCAGATAGTAACGTCATTAGAGAAGCTATAAAACGTACTGCACTGGTCGATTTATATCAGGGGTTCAAGTTCAGTTTTCCGGCGTCATATTGGCGCAGTGATCCACACTGTTGAAACTGAATACATGTCTTAAAATGGGAGGAAGAAATCTTTTCGACATGGCTTTCTCTCGCCACTCTATATATCTGGAGAATCACAGAACAGCGAATATCTATCTATCTATCTATCTATCTATCTATCTATCTATCTATCTATCTATGTTCATATCTATCTAATTATGTTTATATCTATCTACAATTACAATTAGGTTTTGGTATTTTCCTGATTTCGGTGTGTCCAATTTATAGTTCGTATCTTGGTGTATTCTTTTTGACAACAGATTATAGCTCTGTCCGTATCTATCTATTTATCTATCTATCTATCTATAACAATATTTTTATAATAATGAAATCCACCCATTACGAAACTCAAGAGCCACTCAAGGTAGAGGGCTACTGAATGCGGCGTGTGTAGTAAGAGGAGTTAGAAGGACTTTTAGATTATGATAATTAGGGGAATAGGTAGCAATTGATCCTTGACATGAAGAAATTAAGCTAAAAAAAAAAAACAGTGAAAAATCCACGCAGGATATTGCTACACAAAGTAGTAGTTCTCGGATAAAGCTGTGGGAGAAGAACTTCTTTTTTAAAAATGGAAATCGGGGGCGGGGGAATGCGAATGATTCGACTATGTGGTCTGAGAATGTCGACTCTTGGCTGTAAAGGTCTGAAATAGTGGAACTAGAGAGACCATTTGAACATTTGTCAAAGGAAAGAGGGCTTGGAAAATCTGATACTCACAGGACAGATTGAAGGCAAAAGAAGACAGGAAAACAACGCATAGTATACTTATTGATCTTGAGTAAATGGATGGCGGAACCGGGTTTAGAACAAATAAGAAAAAGAGAAAATTTATTAAGAGCTACAAAGGACAGGAATTTGTGGCGAGCCATGGTCGCTTACGTTCTTACGGGACACGGCTACTTAATCAGATTCATATATCTTACCACTTTATTTTGGGCAGACAACTTGTGCTTTTCGACGCTTCTTCGATGCTATAATGTCTAAAAGTTATAGACCTAGAAAAGGGTGGGATTTCTTCTTTTGTTAATAGACGAATACTCGTCCTGTGGACAAAGGAAAATAAATCGAAACGAGATTAAGAACAGTGTGAAAAGACAGCTGGTGACAATTCCAGAAGAAAACTTTGCGAGCAGTTTTGAAAAAGAGGAAGAGAGATTGTGATAAATATGTGAGGTCCCAAAAATTTCAAGGAGACTAAGTTGTCATTGCCCTAGGTAAGTACATTTTATTTATTAATATTTAATAGCTGGATATTTTCTGCACAAATATTGTATACGGATACACCGACGCATATATATATATATATATATATATATATATATATATATATATATATATATATATATGTGTGTGTGTAACGAATGTACGGCCGCAATTTTCGACGGATTTGCGACAAAATTTACATGCACATGCTCCAAGTTAGCGGGAAGGCCAAGACCGACGTTGCATTTCCCAACTCCCATCGATAGTGGAAATAATCAATTTTTTCATGCTTCTACGGCAATTTTCATGTAGTTTGCGGCCATTTTGTACTGGCCAGAGTGAGAGCCAATAGCTGGCTGCCACGAATAGGCAGGAAGATTCTACTGACACGAATGTTAACTAGCATGCTAGCATGTAAAAAAATCGATTGCTGCATTCGTCACAAGTGGGAAAAATTTAAATCTGCATGGCACTTTACTTAATTGGCTGATTCGCTTGCTTGAATTCAACGTTGATTCTGATTCCGCAGAACTGGGTTGCGTGTGAAAAAGTATTTGTTGTTAACATTCATTTTTCATTCGGTTTTTCTAGTTACGAGTCCTATTTTAAAGCTGATCGTTTTGTGTTCATTTTGTTTAGTTCTTTTTTTCGTAACAGATTTAATGTTTAGTATAGAGCTTAGTAGCAACATCAACAAAAAAACAGTGCTCAATTCAATTCTGCAGAGCATAAATATTATAAATTTACTAATTTAAAAATATAGTTCCATCGCTACACAGGCATTACCATGTTTCAAAAACAGAAACTAAAAACTTTAAATTTAATTATAGAATTAAAACTGAGTTTTATAAGCATAGTCATTTTTAATATTAGTTTCTAAGGATACGGGGTATTCATTTTCACTGACAACTATACTATCAAAACATGACTTACTTTCGAAATGAGGTTAAGTTAAGGTAGGGTAGGGGTGCCTGTTCAACAAATGATGCCATCCGTTTTTCGCATGTCGTCTGGTTTTGTCAATGGCAAAACGTTTTTCGGCACTTTTTTTCGTTAAATTTGTGCTTGTATACATAAGGATTTTCCCAAAAGGGTTGTTTCAATGTGAGTACGTCGTATTAAAATACAATTTTAAAATATTATTTCTAATTCTAATTACAAATAGACTATACTTCTTTTAAAACAAATAAATATATTAGAATTACTTTATTATTTAAATTTTTTATAAAATATCAAATACAAACATGTATGTTTCATTTTTCATAATATTATATATATATATATATATATATATATATATATTTAAATTATTATATATATATATATATATATATATTAAAACATTACTATATATATATATATATATTAATTGACATTAATTGCTTATATATATATTAATTGGCAATACAAGTATGCTCCAACATGAAAATAAAAACAAAAACTTCAAATTCTTGAAGCGCTCTATATTAAAAAAATGCAACTAACTATAAGATTAATTACGAATATAGTAACAAAGTTTTAATATGTCTATCAAAGCAAATTTTTTCGGATGCTCAAATATATATATATATATATATATATATATATATATTAAGACATTTTTATGTTTATACATTTTTTTTATAGATAAACATATTTAAGCAAATGCTCTGTTTATAATAAACAGTATTAACAAAATTTACCGGCCTGAATGTCCGAGAAATTGTCATAGAAATATGCGATCTCAGACAGGAATCGAACTTGTATCCTATACGGAACCGTCATATAGCCTGACGTGCTTTTACCATTTTCGCCAAAGAGGAGTGTTCGGTTAGCAAGGTTGATTTTACTGTTTCTAAACTCCAATTTTCCATGATTTTCTCACGTGGCAAAATCGTTAAAAGCACGTCAGGTTATATGACGGTTCCGTATAGGATAGAGATTCGATTCCTGTCGCAGGACGCTTATTTTCTTTGACAATTTCTCGGACATTCAGGCCGGTAAATGTCGTTAATACTGTTTATTATAAACAGAGCATTTACTTAAATATTTGTATATAAAGAATGTATAAACATAAACATGTCTAAGAAACTCTTCTAAGATTTCTGTAGAAGCAAACTTTTTCATCAGAATATCTATTTTCTAAAGATCCTTTTGTCATTATTCCACTTGAATTTCCTACTCTGAAGATAACGACACATAGCTGACTACAAAAGAAACGTTTGAATATATTTTTTTAATAATAGTAATAGTAATAATGATAATAATGATCTGAAAACCAACTATTTTTGCGCATCTTTAAATGATTAGATATGGTTTAAACATTCTAATTAAATATATTAATTTGACTTATTTAGATAATTTCTAATTTTTTTGCAGGGGGTGCTTGCACGACGAATTCGTAATAATAAATATCAGACAACATTAATGGTTACTCTGAACGTTGCATGGAAAAATAAGAAGAATATAAAAGTATTAATAAATCTTTGAATTACCAACTTTATTTCTTAAAAACGTTATTTTTTATAAGGCAAGACTACATTTATTTCCCGTTTTCTTTAAATGTAAACCCAGTTATCATCGATTTCACATCAATTTAACAGTTGAGTTGGCTCGATGTAACCGCAAATTCTATGCTACAACAGTTTCTTTTCTCTCACTTCTCACTTGTGGAACTCTCTTCCAGCTCCATGCTTTCCAGCCAACTTTAATCTTCAAAAATTTAAGTGCAATGTCAATCACTATTTACTGTCCTCCTGATTACTCCTTTGTTTCTGTATTGTTTCTGTTTCTAATTCTCAGTAGCCCCTTGTGTCTTAGTAACCTTACTGCCTTGCATGGGGTGAAATCAATTAATATATATATATATATATATATATATATATATATATATATATATATATATATATATATATAAAAGAAAGAGGTTGTAGTGGTTCCAACGAGAGGAAAATATGTATATTAAAAAGAAGAGAAGAGAGGTGCCGCAAACGTTTTGGTTCTAATGTGGATTTATTTAGAAAAAAATATTATGTTTTGTTTTACATAATTTTACTACACGTGTTTCTGGTCTCGCGACCGTCTTCAGGTAAAAGCGGAGATTTCCACATATTATTAAAAATAATTAATTTTTTCCTTATATTTTTCAATGTTAAATATTCTCGATATGAGACATTTTCTGTTTTTGTGTTAGTAATCCGAATTTCTTGTGTGTGTGTGTCATTTTTTTACAGTAAGGTTCACACTGCACAAGGCCCGGGACCACTCGAGGTAGAGGGTTATGTCAAGGGATGGTTTATATGAATAGAATGGGACGCTAATGGTTAACTCTTGACTTAAACAGGTAAAGATTACAGTGGTCAGGGAAACATTCTCTTTGGAATCTGTTCCACAGAGCAGTGGTTCCGGGGAAGAAGCTGTTTGAGTGGAACTTGCTTCTCACGTGAGGGAGTATAAGTGGTTTGCTGCCATGTAAGTAGCGAGTCCAGGCCGTGAAGTTTAGAACTGGCGGAACCAAAGAATGCAGTTCGTTCGAGCACTTTCCATAGGCTCCTGAAAAATTAATTTCGGTTGAGTTCTCTGGGGGAGGAAGTGTAAGTTCGTAAACAGTGACTATTATGGCTATTATAGCAAGACTCTTCGGTAAAAGCGAATCGAGTCCTCTCGGTCACTGTGTGTTTATCTAAAAAATAAATAAGGTAAAATTCATTTTCATCCATGCCGTGCTTAGTGGCAGAACCTCCAACTGACGCCAATTCAGTCGCGTTTCGATCTTAGCTAGAGGCAACCGGACGTCTAGCCACACTGATGAGCTGTGATACAGCGAAACAGTCTGTCTGTGGATGACAATATGTGTGTGTCAGTTTTTAAAATTTGAATTAAAAATAAATAGCGCAGATGAAACATTCAAATATCCTTTTAAAATATTGTCGTATACAAGTAATGTTTCTCTTAATAAACCTTTTTTATTCGCCATCTTATGCAAATTAAATGTTACCGCTTATGTCGTAAATGCCGATAGCAACTGCCGTTTATATTTGTAATTTGCAGCTTCTGAAATTATTAAACTTTTCACTTTATCCGTCAAATCCGTTTAACGTTCCAATTAAAAGCTTTAAAATTGAAACGTGGTTATTAATTTGAGGATTTGAAATTAATGACATTTCATAAAAATGGCTATCATTTGTTTTCATCTGCGTAGAACGAGGCGATTTTCATCTTATCTGCGCAGATCGATGTTGTTATCATTCACCATTTGACCCTCAAAATATATTTCATAAAACGATAAAATATGAATAATATAAGACTCAATGTATATGGTAATTTACTAAACTTAGCCTTGTTCTGGCACAAGGTCACCATTATGGATCAGATAAGAAAATTTCTAACTATTGTAGCACAAGATATCCTGTTTATTTATCTATATACATATACACATAACGTTAGTGAGAGAAAGAGGAGGAAGAGCGTCAAAGAAGATGGAAAGAGAGTGAGTCAGAAAAAGAGAGAGGAGACAAGGAGAATGAATCAGAGAGTGAGAAAGTTAGAGAGAAGAAAGTAATGTCAGTGGTGGAGGAGAAAGAAAGCGAGTCAAAAAAGGTGTCAGGTGGTGGGAGAGAGAGAGAGAGAGAGAGAGAGAGAGAAAGAGAGAGACAGAGAGGGAAGGAGACAGCTGGAAACAGACTCAGTGGGAGAAAGAGAGTCAAAAAGAAAAAAAAATGGAATGAGAGAGAGAGAGAGAAAGAGAGAGGGAGGGGAGAGAGACAGAGAGAGAGAGAGTTAGAAGGATGGAGAAGGAGACAATCAGAAATAGATTCAGACAGAGAAAGATTGTGAATCAGAAAGAGAATCAGAGAGAGTGTGTGTGTGTGCGTGTGAGAGAGTGTTATGTTGAAACACACCTATTCTATAGTTAATAGACTCTCCCACCTATAATAAGTAGGAGTAGTAAGAGTAACGAGTGAGTCGGTCGGCCAGTCAGTCGATGTCGGACGACAGATAGTAGAATACGAAAGTATCAGAGACCACCACAAGATTACTCTGCGTAATGCCTATTATATCAAGTTCCTAACGTTTTGTACGTCGAACCTATTTTAGGACCGACTTAGTACAAATACAAGCCTCCACTGCGAAATAACTCCACAACAATATTTGACGATAACAGAGAGAAAACGAGAGGGAGGGAAGGAGGGAGAGAGAAAGAGAGAGAGAGAGAGAGAGAAAGTCAGTCAGTAAAAGACAGAAATAGAGAAAAGAACTCATATACATATCCTAACCTCCCTAGACGTAGAAACTTTATTAATGTCCCAGTCCAAGAAACTATAGACATTGTCCTACCGAACATATACAATCATCCCTCATTCTCACTTCCTACAATTTAGACTATTCTGCGAAAACTTCTTCTACCCTTAACAACACAAGTACCATTTTACGACCACCATGGCATCATTTATACACAAACTAACGGCGTGTAGGTGGGTACGACTCTATATAATTTCTACATGTGTCATGTGGAAAACAAAGTCTTCAGTAATTCCACCAACACCACCCATATACGCACGCTACAAATGCATATTAGCAAACAGCTTAGTAGAAATAAAAAAATTAAAAAAAAACTCAAAGAAACATTTGGGAATAATTCTGTCCCACACTTTACAAATTCCTTATTAACAATAAAATCTCTTTACTCGACATAGTAGTCGATGCCAATTCCTTTGTTTTTGTGGTTCTCTGAAAACATTTGGTTTAAGAACAAAAGGTGAATATGAGACAATAGCTCACAATTTCGGTTGTTATTTGCTGGTATTTATATTTAGATATACAAATTAGGACATACAATCTTTTGTTTGAACCCACCCATTTTTCAAGTCAGCAAAACTATTGAAACACCTGACTGACAGGTGTTCCTTGTTGCCCAGGTGTTGCCTTTTAAACATTAAATAATTCTGAGTGACTACTCTTAGTTCTGGCTTTGGGTTTTGTTGCAATGGAATGTCCCAAACTCCCTATCACCTATGTAGACTGACTATATCAGTAGCTATATATAGTGAGCGCAGGATATACCTGGGGAATGCCTGGGGAATTACTAGCCTACCACCCGATTCCCTGTCTTTCAGTAGTGTATTTTCTTTTATAATAAACCTCTCTTATTTCATCTACGTGTTGCTGTTCCTTCACTGGACTACTACCTTTGTCTGTTTGTAATCTCTTTAAGGATACAACACCTTTCACATGTAAAGACTGCATTTCTTGTAAAACATGTGCCGAAAGCATAAAGGGCATGGGTCATCCCAGGTTTTACAGGTTCTTGTTTTATTTACTATTTTCCATTTTACTTTTGGTGTTTTATTCGTTTCTTTTAGATTCCAGAAATATTGGGATAGAGATGTCTGATTTCTATTTTGAATATTGTTGAAGGAGCATTGTGTTGCCTCCATCTAATTTTAAAACTATTCTTCGCTGAGCCTATGTATATCCTATCGGTGTTAGGACTCTCAATGGATGAGATAGTGCATTGGTATACCCCGGATTTTGTGAGGCATTTATTTTCCAACGGGCAGCTATCTTTCGCTGTGACTGACCAGACGATGTGCGTACATGAATGCCATCATTCGCTTTGAAATGGACACCCCGACCCTACCTCGGTTTGACCTGTTTCCGAAGGTGACAAATGAACATGCTTATAAAGATGCGTAAATTTAAAGATTGTTTATTCCTAAATTTTCGTTTGAGGATGAAACAGGGTTTGATACTTTAATTCAATTTAATTTTAATGCTTATATTTGAAATATGAGAACTCTTATACAGCTAATGAATCATATTTTTTAAGAAATAATTATAATTTAAGCTGTACTTCTGTATGGAGCACCGTCTTCTTAAAAATAAAAACAAAAATACTAAGGAACTCCGGATTATTTACCTAAAGTGTTCTTACCTATTTTTCTACATATATATATATATATATATATATATCTAGAAAGAGAGAGAGAGAGAGAGAGAGAGAGAGAGAGAGAGAGAGAAGGGGGGGAAAAGGCAGAGAAAGAGATTATGCGGCGAGATATTGTAATTGTTGTCGACGCAGAAAATATCTGCAAAGGTTTCGAATTTCACCTGAAGTTGATCATATTTAATCAGAGATTATGACCATAAGAAACCTTATCTCTGCGCACAGTGTCATTGCCGTATTGATGGAAATCTCTTAGAGAAAAGGGGTGAAGAAAAACGCAATTAAATCAACTTTCCTAAAACTACCGGCTGAGAGTTTTGATAATAGTCAAAATATTTGTTATATCCCACTGTAAATTATGTAATTATTTAAGAACGCATATAAGCAAATATACATACATACATACATACATTATATATATATATATATATATATATATATATATATATATATATATATATAATATTTTTGTTTAAAAATATGATTCCTTGGCTACACATAAGAGTTCTCATGTTAAAAAAAACGAGCGCCGAAACCATCCAAATAATTATTAAAATTAAGTTGAATTGAGGTGTTTAGTCCGTTTCATCTTCAAGCGAAATTTTCGGAATAAGCTATCTCTCGGTTTACGTGTGTTTTTAGGCATGGTCCGTTACAAAATTCGTTATTGTGGGAGTGGCTAGACTATTTTTCTTCGTCAAGTGGTCAGAGAGTTAATTCTTATCAATAGATTCATCATCTTCTGAGAGGTTTTGCTAAGGTTGGGTAGGGTATCTATTTCAAGGCTAATGTTTGCGGTCACCTTTTAGTTGGTTCCCAGTGAGGGATATTTTTATGGCGCGCCTACAAGTCGTTATGTGTCTGGAGAATTGTCTTTTATTATTGTCCATCTGATTATCTATTTATTTATTTGTTTATTCAAGTGGGTGTTTTATATACAAATCGTATTGCACTGAATTTCAATTTGTTTTTTTTTGTTTTTTGACGACTACAAAACGGTTTTTTCCTATTTAATGATTTGGCTAAGCTTTTAAGAATTTTATTTTGCTATGGTTTTTTTATGCTAATTATTTAATGCGAAAGTTTGTTGATGTCGACAAAAGACCGTTAACTCCTGCCTATGGTTTAATAATTTTTCATTATTTAGAAATTTAATGACGTGTAGTTTTTCCTGTAGGCATAAAGGGCATGGGTCATCCTAGGTTTTACAAGTTCATATATATATATATGTGTGTGTGTGTGTGTGTGTGTGTGTGGGTGTGTGTGCGTATGTGTGGAGGTATGTAGAAAAATAGGAAATAACACGTTAGGTAAATAATCCGAAGTTTTTTAGCATTTTTGTTTTTATTTTTAAAATAACATACAGAAATTTCGCATTAAATAATTAGCATAAAAAGATCAAATTTCATAGTTTAATAAGGGGCTTAACCCAATCATTAAAGGGAAAAACCCTTTATGAAGTCGTCAAAAAAACAAATTGTAGTTCACTGCGACGCATTTATATATGAAACAGCCCATTGAAAATAAATAAATAAATAAAATAAAAGAAAACAAAATTATCCAGACACTTAACAACATACTATGGTGCCAAAATCTATCTTTCTCTGTGAATGAACAGATGATGCGCGTACAAGAAAGACATCGTTCGCTTTGAAATAGACACCCCACCCTACCTCAGCTTGACCTCTCCCTGAAGGTGACTCATATGTGGATAAAAATTAACTCTTAGGCCCCTTATCAAAAATGGTCGCCCCAGCCGTTTCCATAGTAATGAATGAACATGCTTATACCGATACGTAAATTTCAAAGTTGGTTATTCCTAAATTTTCGTTTGAGGATGAATTTTTTTTGATTATTTAATTCAATTTAATTTTGATAATTATATTGATGGTTTTGGCTAGAATTTTTGAAACATGAGAACTCTTATGTAGCGAAGGAAAATATTTTAAAAAAAATAATTATAATATATATATATATATATATATATATATATATATATATGTGTGTGCGTGTGTGTGTGTGTGTGTGAGTGTGTGTGTGTCTGTGTATGTGTGTTTGTGTTACTTAAAATTTATTTTTAATGGATACCCATATTTGAGTAGACGCACCGCTTATTGATTAAATTATATTTACTTATCGTCGTCTACCGACCTGAATATTCGGGAAAACTTATAAAAGAAAAAATGTACACTCCAGCATGGCCGGAACCTGTGTCACCCTTGGCAGTAGAAACATTTATTAGATCCAAAGCGTTAAGTAAAGTTGAATAGTGCCTTATAAATGCCGGTAGACGAAAATAAATAAAAATAGTGTTTAATAAATAAACGGAGAATCTACTCCAATATTTGGCATCCACTAAAACATCGTTTTTTAATAAAAAAATATATATATATATATATATATATATATATATATATATATATATAAAAAAATATACGGAAAAAACAAAAAAAATTTAATATGCAATTATGCTGTTTTAATGTTTATATAATGTCAACGTCGGACGTTTCGGTTTATTAGACCATCTTCAGGACATATTCATAAAACATAATTAACATTAGACTATATTAAATTCAACATGAAATATGAATATGTCCTGAAGATGGTCGATTAGACCGAAACGTCCGACGTTGACATTATATTAACATTAAAACAGCATAATTGCATATTAGGATTTTTTTTTTTTTTCCGTATATTTTTCTTCATACTGTCGGATCTATATCTATATATATATATATATATATATATATATATATATATATATATATATATATATATATATATATATATATACCCAGGTACAATGAATCTTATATGGATGATATCTATTTAACGGTTGCATATTAATTACCAAATAATTCTATCCCACCAACTTTAATTTCTTAAGAAAATTTACTGTCTGACATAAGTACATTTACTGTAACAATTTGTATCAGTCTTTAAGTTAATGTCTGGCTGGTGTTAGATGTCAAATCTTGGCCATGACACATTTGAAAGATAATAATTTTTAATTTTTTAGCTTTCAAGTCTTTATTTTATTTTATTTATTTATTTTTTTTCAATAATGCTTTTGAAACCAAATTAATCGTTCACTTGCCAGTAATTTACAATTGCCTGAGGAGACGCATTGTTATGTGTTGAAACACGACTGCATTTGTGTAGCGATTCTTACATGTTTTTGATGTAATACCCTAAAATAAATTATATATATATATATAAATAAATATGTGTGTCTGTGTGTGTCTGTGTGTCTCTGTGATAGAATATATCTATATTAGACAAATAGCGGATAACACCGGCATCTCATTTTAGCAGATATATTTACCAAAATTATACAAAAATATCTTGAAATTGTAAAGAGTAAATCTATTTCATAAAATCTCCATTGCCTTCAACTACGACCACCAGACGACTTCGGAATCTCCTACGTCTCTTTAAGTTGGTGAATACTGCCATAATACTTGCCTTCAGGTCATCTTTGGTGTAACAAAAAATTTTGTCGGTCTCTCGCTCAACTGTGCCCCACACATTAATCGAGGGGTTTGCAGGCTGGGGGCGTTAGATGGTCAGATGTAAGGGGGTGATGTTGTCGTAGAAACTGCCTGACAGCCATGATTGTTCTCCTGCTTGTGTGCAGATTCCTGTTGCCAGACATAGGGTCTCGAGACACTTGATGTAGGCCTTCGTGTTTGAGTTATGGTAGCATAACGTCGCCATCACTAATGATTACTCTGAACACCATCGTAATCGCCGTTAGACCCATACAACTCCCCGAATCCTCTGCACTGTCCTCAGATTAACACCCAAACACTCTGAAATATTCGTATTAGAGTTGCTGGCGCGAAGGCCAAGCAATACAGCATGCCGTTTCCAATTTTTTTTCGGAATGAATTGGGTCATGGGGTACTTTTTCTTACAAACGGTGCCCGAATTGACCTTTCCATAATGTGCAATTAGAGAATCAAAAACAAACAACGCACCTGGCGACAATTTACCCATCGCACCGTGTGGAACTTTAAGAGCTTAAATAGTTTAAAAACAATCTCTCTCTCTCTCTCTCTCTCTCTATATATATATATATATATATATATATATATATATATATATATATTTTGGCTGAAATCCCACATTTTTAATTGAATTTTTCTTGTGTTCATACAAGTGTTTTCTTTTCTGGACCCAATGTGTGTAAATACTGTCCCAAAGTTCTGAATATCCGAGAGCTTTCGGCTACTCTTTTATCCATTATTAAGGGCGATATTTATTTTTATTTTTTATTTTTAACTGAATGTATGGTGTTTTTTTTTTATATGTGTCTGAATGTTTAATTTTTCAAACACGGTCAGCACATTGCGGCCATGTTTATAGTTAATGTTGAGTGTTAAAAATTTTTTTTTTTACAAGCGGATGAGGTTATTATACTTTGGGGCAGTTTTTGCACATTTTGTGTCCAGAGAAAAAGCGATAATACGAACACCATAAAAATTAAATAAGATGCTTCATCGCAGTAACTTGTCAGTCATCATTAATATATATATATATAATATATATATATATATATATATATATATATATATATATATAATGTATATATATATATGTATGTCTCAAAAAACTGTGTGACATCTAAATATATATATATATATATATATATATATATATATATATATATATATATATATATATATATATCGGGGGTAACAGCAAAACTGTTCAATTGTTAGATTAAGCCGTTGAATCTTAGAAGTGATTAAATATATATTGCTGGAATTCTTCGAAGTTTTTATAATACTATTGGACTCTACTTTGAACAATAAGAATGTATTTATCTCTACGTTGAAACGATGATCGTGCTTACTGTTGTGACCTGATGAAGTTTTCCCCTACATGGTCCCCCGCCCTTTTTTTAAAACTTATTCACCGTTCTCTTGATGGTTCTTGGGTGGACTTTGAACATGGAAGCCAGAATATGAATGTTGGTCCCATTACTAAAGGCATCAATGATCTTTTTCCTTTCACCATTGCTCAGTTGAAGAGATATAGTGAGGCTGACACAAAACGATTTTAACCTGTCCTCTTTATAGCTGAAAAAAAGGTGTTTCAGTGATTCTTACGATTAATGGTGTCCATACAGCTAAGCGTCTTATCTGAAAACTTGGAAAAAAAAGAAACTCAATCGTTTAAATGCGTTTTTAGATAATAAACATTTTGTGGGATGGGCAATTATGCTGTTACACGATTTGGACAATTTTCTGTTAGACCTGATATATATATATATATATATATATATATATATATATATATATATATATATATATATATTTACCAAATTTCTAAATCTTGAGGATGAAACAGAATTTTTGCCTCTTGTTTTTGAAACATGAGAACTCTTATGTAGTGTAGGAATCAGATTTTTAAAAAAATAATTACAATTGTAATTTAGCCTCTACTTTTGTATTGAGCACTGTTTTTTAAAAATAGAAATAAAAATACTAAAGGAATTCGCATTATTTACCTACCGAGATCTTTCCTATTTTTCAATATATTTGCACACACACACACACACACACACACACACACATATATATATATATATATAAAGATTCTTCTCAAATACATGCAGACAGATGCATATGAATCTAAATTTTACAGAGACACCCACTTACTTCTCCTTAGATTCGATCCTTCTATCCTCACCCTTGCTTACAGGCAGGTTTCCTGTGTGATACTCTGATAAAAGCCCGCACTTGTCCCTCGGGCCAGAAGCTACAAGAGGAGACTCATTGTGCTTGGAATACGAACTGACGACTAAAGATAAACGTTATGTTCTACTTAAGAGGTTGAGGGCCTAATCTCTGAGACAAATAACTCGACTCCTTCAGACATTGTCGAGATAGAATTCGAAAGAAAAAAACGACGTCTGGAGACTGGTGCTAAGTGCCGGCTGGATAAATAGCAGATCGTGCGAACGACCAAGATGCTTTCCCTAATGCCGCAAGCACCTCTTCAAAAACGAATAGCGCACATTCGTATTTCAGTTGTGTAATTGTTCAGCTGTTTTGGTGAACTCGCTTGGTAGTAGCTAGAACATGCCGATGTTTCTAGAGGAGATTTCTAACATCACTTCGGCGATATTCGCTTTACAAGTAATTTTTAGACCTATCTCTTAAGATATTATGATCTTCCTCCGACAAATAAGAAGCGTTATCGCATTGCGTGTGTCTCGCTTTACAGAGATAGCGCTGACTATGACATCAACATTTGTGGTTGAAACTTAGATATTTCACACCGGTTGCGGAGATCGTTGATCGAACCCAGATAAAGGCAGTATATCGAAATTTCTAGATAGTTCTTTGAAAGAGTGGTGTAAAACCTATCTTTTTTTACGTGCCTTACTAGACGTAGATTAAGTATGCCTTCCCAAACAAATCTACTAATAAGAAACAGCTATACCGTTTTCCATTCGGAGGCCAGTATGCAGACGGCTATACTGACGACATAGGTGTTTATAGTTTGTTTTATAATGTTCTTACCAAGTTTTCTAGGACGACTCCAGATAAAAATTTCCAAAACAGACATTATTTTAGGGATACAGAAGGCAACTATCTTACTTTAGTAGAGATAAGTCCCGTGGGTTACATGACATCCGCTTAATGACGTCAATAACACAGTGACAAAAGAGGCAGTTAATTTTCGGTTTGTTTACAGCAGCCAAACCAAAAGGTTGCTTTCTTTCGCTCAGACCCCACTATGGTCCTGACAGAGGTTAAATCTGCCCCCTTCCCAGCAGCTTTCCGGTGCTGCTTCCCTTTTGGTAATATATTTTCCCTAGATATAGACAAAAACTCCAGCCGGCATTCCTTAATTTGCGAAAACCCAAGACTCTCTGTTTTGGGCTCGCCTGGGAAATAGATGAATCCGGCCCGTTTGAATTTGAAGTCCTAAACATGGCTTCTCCAGACACAGGCGATCTCCATATTATATTAAACACCCTTCCTTTTTGTTTCTCCTTACACCTTGCTTTGCTGTATATATATATATATATATTTTTTTTTTTTTTCCGCATGTATGTATAGTTTTATGTATGTCTTAGTGGTATAAAAGTCTCTCTGGGAACAAAGCATGTCTGTCATTTCTTTTACTTTCAGTGATTTCATTCTGTCCATGAACTATGGTGACATTATATCACGGACATAATAACGCCCGTAATGGGGCAACCAGTCTATCGCAGGAAGAAATGGCAACCTACTGCGAGAAAATTTTCTGCTCAGTAAGTCGTGAATCGAAAAAGACGTGATCGCCCAAGCGTGTATCACGTATAGTACTTAACTGTCCGAATTAATAAATTCTAAGCACTTCAAATACTTTAGTTTATAGATCAGTTATATCAAATTTAATATTTCCTGTTTAGGATTGGGTTTCCGGTTGCAACAACTCCGTACTTCTGACGTCACCAGCTGAACTCTGGTATTTCATTTAGTAATTATTTTTTTTCCCTTGGTAGAAGTCGATAGGTTCGTCTATCGTTCGGCTCACGCTACTTCCCGGTATTTGAACAATTTATTCGTTGTTTCCTGTTCCTCCTTTTAAAGTCTACTTTAACTCTATATTTCTGACGTCACCAGCTGAACTCTGGTATTTTATTTACTAATTATTTACTTACTTATTTATTATCTTTTCCAATAGAAATAGGTAGGTTTAGTTTATTCCTTGTTTACTGATTAGGATTGGGTTTCCGGTTCCTTCAAAAGTCTACTTCCACTCTATACTTCTAATGCGTCCGACTGAAGTCTGAAGTTTTATTCTCCAATTAAATCTTGAATTCTTCAAATCTAGAGTTAGCCGTTTTCTGTACTACTGTACTGTACTGATGCGGCATTCACCCTGGGCGGATTGAGCCGGTTTCTTCCTGTTATGAGAAGAAGATTCTTGGGATAAATTACAGAAGTAGGGTACCCAGGCCTACTCGGATAACGTTCTTTTTTGCCGCAGGGGTTTTACAGACGCAGAGACAGGAACGACCAGAAGCCGCCGGTTACCGATGCAGACGCTCCTTGGATTTTCACCAGAGCCCTTGTTAGCCGGCGTGTGTGTCAGACCTGTCCGCCTTGGGTGGCCCTACCAGGAACGAAGTTCCGGGCGGCATAGCTCTGACACTACCGTTTACACCCCCCACCGACTGTGAGGTAAGGGTTGGACTTAAGGGTTAGCCGTTTTCACACTACCTTGAGTGGCTCATGGGCCTTGTGTTTAATAAAAAAGAAGGACATATGGGACAGGATGGGTTGCAATAGGGGTATTTTCCCAAAGTCGTAAGATCCGACAAAGTAAAACTGAAGTTATATCATTACTTAACCTCGACAGATCATATGGCTATCATAGTGTTGAACTCCTTCAATAATGTTTAAATTATCATCTATATACCACCGTTTTCTAAGATTAATGATTATAAATTCCTTCAAGCGGTGAATCCTTTAGGTCTCAGAGGGGACAATAATATTTAGCGGAATTGTGAAGTCTAATCTGAAAAACAGTTTGAAGAAAAGAGATTTTTAAAAATGTCAACTGATAGGGACGCAAGCCATTTAACTCAATGAACACCAAACGTATTTGTTTCTGTGCACGTGGCCGAGTGGTTAGAACATTCGAATTCTGACTATGAGACCCAAGTTCGAATCTCACCAGGGTCAATTTGTCAGGAAGGAGACTTCCTGATATTATCAGACAGGAGGGGGTCGATCCTTTGGAAAGTGCCTGGCAACCATACCACGGGTTGACCCAAGCCTTGTGAGTGAAATTGGGTAGGCAGAACCCTTGGTTGCCGTCGGTAGCTGTGCTAGCACGAAGTCACAAGTCATCGTGGCAGAGGGCTTGAGCGTGCTGGCCTTGTTCAAATTGTTGATCACGCTAGATAACACGGTCTTTCCCAGAAACTGTAACTAAGGTCTGCTCAGCATAGTTGCAGTATAAACCACAGGTGGGCTCTGTGGTGTTGAATAAACACAAATGCGCCTGAGCAAGCGTTTGCAATCGGGATTGGCTAGCCGCCCTCATAGACGGCTATCCTCAAATACGAGTGACCAGCTATATTACTACTACTATACCAAATGTTTACTTTATGGAAATGATTGATTTTGTCATTATCACCATGATGTGGCGAAATACCGGGATACCTTAGTAGATCCATCTTCGAACCCCTATCTAAGAAATTTCCTGAAAATGAATGCCAGTTCCTTAATCTTTAAGGAGTCACAATACTATCCCTTTTGCATTCCACAAGAGATTTAAATCAGTCCTATCTCTAAAATATACCAGGTTCTTCATAAATACATTTAGATGAACATTGTACTGCTATTATTCTTTGGGAATGCTAAACAAAAATTTCATATTTTCAAATTTTATTCTTAATTTTCCTTATTAAAATTTAAAGTGCACCCTAAAGTTTTAGTTATTTTCAAGTGCACTGAATTTAAAAAAAAAGATTGAGCAAAACTGCAATCAGTCTAGTTTTAATTCACCTGCTTCAAGTTAAATTCGATGATTTTTTATTTGTTCTTATCATATTTTCATCGGCCACCTTCATTTTTCTGCGTTCATAATTAATAAGTTTATTTTCGTAAAACTGAGCTTTTTCGTACGATTACATAATCAGTTGTTTTCAAGTAGCGATCAGCCATCAACACAAAGATGGCGGCTACATCGATGAATTGACTCGAGGTAGTTTCCATTATTCGTTGTGGAGAGAGACAAGAAAATATCAGATTCATTGTGCCACCGTTCTACTGATGTAATATACAACGAAATTATGTTGGAAAAACTAATTTTTTTTAAAGGTTTGTAATTACTTGAATTAATGTTCAGTATAGTGCCGCCAAAAATGCAATCGATAAGCCGAGATGAAATTCCGAAGTACCCTGTTGCGTTCACTTTCGCCCGAATTCTATTAGGAAAGGTATGAATATGTTTCTTCTTTCCCAGATCTATGGGTTAAATAACAGTGCGGATTGGGTTCCAGTCCTTGATGGCAACTAGTCTAAGAGAAAGATGACTCTGAATTCGAAACCGTGGATCACACGACACTATCTTTCCCCAGAAATCATGGCATTTTATAGATAATAACCAAAAAAGGAAACTGGTGGCAAGTCGTGACGTCCTAATTCTGAACAGTCATTTATTTTTATTTTTCTAAAAAATATCGATGCGTTAAACTCGTTTAGAAGAACGAAAACAAAATTTAAGATTTAAACTTTTTTTGTTATTGTTATGGTCCAGGTTAGGACCAAGGAAGAACAACACGAACACAAGAGTAGAAATAACGAAGGTATATTACACGAAATAATAATACAAGATGTGGAAGGTGTTAGTATGACTGTCAGTCTGGTTTGGAGTGAACTACTATCGGCTCGACTCGATTAGACCCTCTCTCTTGAGTGGCGTAGTATACATAGTGTTAGGAAGCGTTCATTCTGTAGTTATAGGTAAGTTATTGTTATTGTGACCAAATTACAGGGTGCAATGTGTAAATGGTTTCCAATCATATTTTTAATTTCGGGAATGCGCGTAGGTTGTTTTTGATTTTGTCGACTGCACATATAGTAGGGTCAATTGGGCACCGTCTGTGAGAAAAAGGAACATCATGAAGCAAGTGACTCCGATTAAAATTTGGACTCAGCCTCAACACCGAGTCCTACAACAAATACCTTGAGGAGTTAGCGCTGTACTGGACCAAGAGGGTGCTGGATTACTTTATATTGAAGCAACTTTTTTTTCTGCACCATGTCATTTAAATTAGTAGAACCCAGTCATGGCTGTCAAACAACTTTTACGTCCACATCATTCATTGTATCTGGCCATCTAAATCCTCAGACTGTAACTAAAATTAAAATTATTGTAAATTTTAAAGCTGAGCGGGATACCAATAAAACTCCTAAGAACAAAAAGTGAACTCAAGGAAAAGATTATAAAAGAAAAACCACGTTAAACAAGGAAGACCGCCTGAGAAAAAGTTGCAGGAGATTCCGAAGTCGTCTTAAGGCCGTGGTTGAAAATAAATTATCGAAAGAACAACACTTTGTCTTCAGGAACACATGACCCAATGGATATAAAAACGTTGGTTAAATCCATTGACTTGTAAAAGAGTTGTGCGTTCAAAATATTTGGCTACAGAGAATGTGAAAAAAATTTTTAAAAACAAACTTGGAGAGTTGATTTAAAGGGAGATAAATGATACTGAGACATCCGGAAGAGACATGGCATGTGGAACTAGAACAATCTACCCCGGTGAACGTAATAAAGGATTCAGTCGAAATTCCAATCACCTGAAGAAGGTTAGAGCATACAACGACCGAAACAAATATGGCAACGAAGGTAACGACACAAAGTCCGAACAATGTAAATAGTGTAAATAATTACAACATCTCGTCTCAGAAATAGAGACATATATCAAAATTTTCTTGGTTCTTCTTAGCTTGGAATGCATCTTTTGTTGTTCACATGCCTGTTCAGATTTACGTCTCATATTTTCCATCCTCTGTTAAAACACTTATTTAAATTTCTGTACTTGTTTGAGGCTGATATTTCCAATTCGTAGTCCGCATCTTGGGCTATTTTTTTGCTGACAACCATTCATTCTGTCTTCTTACAGATGATGCTTAGTCTTTTCTTCGCTTTTCATTAATACCTTGTCTAGGAAAGGCCTTCAATTTTCCTTCGGTATGTTTTTTTTTGAATCTCTTGGCCTGGCAAAAGAATGAATGGGCTGTCCACGTCGACTGCAGACACGCTTGTGGTCAACTAGGCCGATGACGTTGGACATGAGAATTCCGACTGCATGACTGCAAAAAAGGTATGGTCTGGTTAATATTATCCTGAGGCTTTCGGTTCAGATCCTGAGGCGTTCCTCCTTCAGGTTGGCCCTTTTTCCTTTCCCCAAATTGCATTTAGAGAAATAAAACAGATTCCATAGTCACTATGGGCTGAGTTAAAAACCATACAGACACCAACTGCTCTCATATATATATATATATATATATATATATATATATATATATATATATATATATATATAAAAAATTACTGGTAAATATACACATACATATGTCAAAATATATAAATATATATACATATATGCATACACAAACATTCCAATATAAATAAATCGATTCATGGAGATTTTTTCCGTTTTAATTATTTAATATTATATATATATATATATATATATATATATATATATAAAAATAATTTGGTCATTTTTCTGTTCGAGAACGAAGATTGACTAATTGGGATGTCCACACGTCGACTAAGGCACGCTTTTGTTTGATTAGGCCGATGAGACAGGATGCTTTGAACCAGCGAGTGGCAATTAAATCCTAAAACTTCTGGTATTTCATTTGAGGACTTCCTAAAATTTTTAAGTTTTTGTTTTTCCTTCAGGAAAAAAAGAGTTTTTCAAAGGTGGAGAATTATTTGTTCAAAAAAATAAAGCCAGGTTTGACGGTCAGCTTTAAGTTTCAACCACTGGCGATAGCACTATGGCTTACCGAATTTTTATTTAGGGAGTTATTTAAAACGCTATTTTCGTGGGTCCGTCAAAATGGTTTGGAGATAGGCCGTCAGGATTATCTTGATCAGGCGATTTTTAATAACCAGGAGACTTGGAATTCTCCCAGCGCACTTTTTGACTTCAGCAACATGTCTTCAATGCTGGTGATTTCCGCCTCTTCGAGGACCTCAACGTTGATGACGTATTCATTCCAGGGGAATGTTGAAGATGTTACGGAGACAGCGTAGGTGGATGTCGGTAGGTTACCCACGACTCGGAGCAGTGAGTGAGTACTACGGCTCTATAGACGCTAATCTTAGTTAATCTTTCTTCAGATGCTAAATCTGTTTGAATTTTTTTTTGTAGAAAATGCCAAAAGTTTTTTTTTTTATGTTTGCAATCTGTTGTCTACTTCCCTGTCGATCTTGGCATCCGATGTGATGATAAACCCCAGGTAAGTGTACCGTTGAACTGCTTACGTAAACAGCAGTTAATAAAATCATGTGTATTCCAACCTCATTGTAAAGCAAACGTATGTCTGCAGTGCACTCTTGGAAAATCTAGATGGATGTTGGTGTATGGATCAGGTATGCCAAATTTAGTATAGGTAACAATGAAATAGAACATGGACCATACTCCAGGTAGCACTACCCAACACCACAAATTGTTGCAAAATCAAAACATTCGTTAAAAAAAGGAATGTTTTTTAAATAGCCTCGTCAGCCGTCCTGGGTATGATGATAAACTACATCCGATTCCTGGGTAAAACGATAAACTACGTCCAAAAGCAAATCCTCTGATCAGGAGGTTTTGAAAAGCGTGGAAGCACCTCTTAATTGATGGTGTTCCCAGGTCCACCCTGACCCAGGGTGGTAGCACCTGTTAGGGTCCCAGCTATGGGCAAAGAGTTAACACCTAAACTTGTGTAAAATAGGTTATAATACCAGAAATACTTTGTAATAAAAAAATTATTACCAGTAATAATTTTTGAAGGAAAAATTATTATCAGCAATACTTTAAAAAAAAAATACCAGTAATACAAACAGTTAAAAAGTCTTTGAAAAATTGGAGAATGGAACTCAGAATACAAAAATAGAATAGAACAATATTACTGACTATGCCTTTTTGGGCTTTGAAACATCGCCCATCATTGTTTGCTGGAGGGCACAGAATTCCCAATATGCACTTATATGCCAAGAGAAATTTACAGTGAAACATATACTGTTAGATTTTGTAGATTTTGATCTAGTGCGAACAAAATATTACGAAGTGAGTAATTTAACAACTATTTTACGAAAATAAAACCATCCAAGATTGCAAATTTCTTAAAAGATTGTACTCAAAAATATGAGTAATTGAAAAATGGTTCGAATATATATGTAGACATACACACCTTCTTTTCCAAACTATCGCTATGAATCTATTTCAAAAAAAATTGTTGGCATTAAATGACCCATTGAGGTTTTGATATGCCATAAAACAAAGCAACCAACCAACCAGCCTCATCAGATCGAGACTGTCATGTAGACGTCATAATGGCGTCAAAGACGTTCAGAAATATCTGTCAGCTGTATACAATGGTTTTTTTTTTAAGATCAATGGCTAAAAATGACTTGTGCTTTTTAGTGAAAACCATCCTTATTCGAAACTTTTGGACTGACGCTACAGAATCACAAAGAGCTGTAACCAGACAACAGAAACCAAATCGTATAAGGACTTTCAACAGCGGCGACAACTAAAATGAATAGCACATGCAACTCAAACAGAAAATAATGACGTAATCAAGATGTTGACGTCCCACACTACTTCAAGCACAAAGTGAGAAAGGAAACCTCCATTAATACAGTAAAGAACGATAACAGTCACAGGACACGGAAAACATTTTTCTGAAAAAATTATCTTAAGAGAAAGATTTTATAAATTTCAACCGAACTGCAGTACGTTAATTAATGGAAGATATTGTCATCCTAAAATGCCCTCTACTTGCACTGACTGAAAGGTGAGATTGGGATTATATCGATATTAACATTGACAATGTCATGAGGCTAACATGGCCGGCACAATGAGGCGCCATTTTCAATTATTTATTTTTATAGACTGACGTTTCAGCAGAATGAAAACACTCGATGGGGGTTAGATTCAATTGTACGATTTGCCAGCACTAAAAATAAACGCGACGTCAAATAGTGATTGGGTTTTTTTTCGCTCATTATCATTGTAAAAATACTGTCATTAACAATGAAGGAACGCGTCTTGAGCAACTCTGACAGCGTTATTGAATTTTTATGGATGTACACCGGAAAACAAAGCGGCTGGCAATTATAGGTACAACATACATGCATACACACATGTAAATATAGATACATGAATTTTCAGCACAGACACACACACACACACATACACACACACACATATATATATATACATGCATACATATATATACAAGTATAGGGTTGGTGTAGATAGAATAAAATTCCGATTGCCAAAAACACTATTTTTTAAAAAGTGTGCTCAATACCGAGTAGAGCAAATAATATTTTTTTATTTTTTTATGTTATAACATCACTAGAATTTTTTAGTGTTGTTATAACATGCATAGGTTATAATTTTGAATATATATATATATATATATATATATATATATATATATATATATATATAGTTGAATAATACATTTCAGATGCATCAGGATAGTCTTCAGTGATGCATTGTCTTCATGGCCGATTTCGGGTTTTGCATCATATCGGCTCAAACAGCAACCCCGACCTGATTTCAAAAGAGGTCAGTCCGCCTCCTTGATGGCGTCGTGCTAAACCCCTCGACATTGCAAAAAAAAAAAAAATAATTCAGATATGGCTAAGAGTCTGACCGTTCGTATTGACATACGTCAGTCAACATCATATATATATATATATATATATATATATATATATATATATATATATATATATATATAAGGAATTATATGTCTTCCTGTATCTACGTCTAGAGTAATGGTTTCCAAATGGTGCGGCGCGTCTCATAGGTGCAGCTGAAGAGGATAGCAGGTGAGGCGGAATGATTGAAGGACAATCAAAGATTTAGAAACAGTTTCAAAAAGTTCATATGCCAAATATAAATATGATTTCAAAATTTAAAATATTAATATGCATTACATTTAATTGTATGCATGAGTCCCAGTATAAACAGTTATGAATAATTATTGATCGATTTTATCGTCGTTATATTTTTGCATTATATCAAGTATTAAGAATATATTAACTAGGCTCCACAAATTGGAGGAGAGAGTTATCAATGATAATGTTCTGACTTCGAATCCGCGGTTATCTCCCTTTTTTAATTTTTAAATGCACTTTTTATCACATAAAATTTAGTGAGGCGAGAGCAAATTTTCATTCCGAAAATGCAGCCCAGAGAAAAAAAGTGTGGTGAACCACTACTGTAGAGATAGATGATTGTCTGTTTACCTGTTTCGAAATGGCGGAGGTATTTGTTTGCTTCACATCAGCACGAAAGAACGGTGTGTGAATCCAGGTAAAAAAAACAAAAACATATGAAATGTTAATTTTCAAAGCAACATGGTCCTCTTTGACAAAATTAGTAAAATAAAAACTTTCTGTTCTATTGATTATTAATTTGGCCTTTGTCGAAGAAATCTGGCTTGATGAAATATCTACCTACATCTAAACAGCTGTATACAACTGTTTTTTTTTTTCAGATTAATAGTCAAAAATCGGATCGAGCGAGTGAAGTCTATCGATCTTGGCGAAGACCTTCCTTCTTGGAACATCGTGAATTGGCGATACAGACACTTGAGGATTTTCGACAGCGGTAACACATTAAATTGATATAATATGTAATTCGAACAGAAAATAATCAAGACGCTGAGATTACACATTACTTCGAATAACAGGTTAGGAAAGAAAGCCTAATCAATATTGCAAAAGAGCAATAGCAGCTACTGGACATGAGAAATTGTGCGGAAGCCGTCGATCGTTCTGACAGCAAAAGTCGTATCCTTTGATCGAGGGTTGAGCGGTACTAAAAAAAAAAAATGACAAGTCAGATCGGCAAACACTTGAGAAGGCCGAAGTGTTTAACGGCTGAAATTTTGTGATAATAACTTTGTGATAGTAAATAGTGTTATCTTGCTTGGTCATTGAAATGATGTTTTTGGGGGTGCGGATCGGGCTGAATATTTTTCTGCGCCCTCTTTTTTTCTCTAGATGTACCTTTATACATATAAACGTACACGCGGATTTTACATCTTGGTAAATCCATACACACACACACATACACATTGATATCAATACATCTACGTTAAATCAATAACGTGAGCGTGCCTAAGGCTTCTAGAATCCAATCTAGTGCATCTCAACTACTTATGTATTTACAGCTGTGAAATCTTTCAGAAGGATGTACGAAGGTGTTTCAGATTTCATCGCATAGAAATGGATCAGTGGATCTGGTTACGGTGAATATTAGATACTCAGCGGTATTAGAGTGCGCCAGCAATATATGTTACAAAAAAAAATCTTCCTGTAAAACATTGATGGAAGAGAAACAACATCACCCGAGTCGGATGAACTTTAACGAGACTAGCCAGACTGAAGTTTTAACAGCAATAGACATATTAGATCGGTGTATAAAAGATAGATCATAATGTTCAAGAAAACAGTTCAGAAGTAATCGAAAAACACACACACACACACATATATATATATATATATATGTATATAATAAATAAATGAATAAAAGCTTCAAAAGAGACCTTGAGGATATATATATATATATATATATATATATATATATATATATATATATATATATATATATATATGAGTATATTCATGATATCTAAGGTTCAAAATGTATTTTTAAAAATGAAAATTCTTTCTTGAAGTTTTTTTTTAGCTTGAATTCAAGGGTAAAGGAATACATTTACTATGCAAAAAAATCTTGTAAAAATAAAATACGCATACATAAACACACACACACACACATATATATACACACATGCATGCATACATAGTATATTACTATTCTATGTACATAACCTTTTATTATATATTAATTTGATGCATTCATACACACACATACACACACGCATATATACGCGTAGTCCTTGTTATTAAAAATGTATGCATATTTTTTAGTAGGTTATATTATTCATCGTTGCTCAGTGAACGCTTGGTGTATATATTGTTTTCTTGGATTTTATTTATTTTTCTGTTTTTGCTTTTTTGTATTTAGTGTGTTTTTTCATTTTGTAAAGAGTGTAGTTGTGGTAATTTATGTGTGTTTTGTGTGGTTGTGTATCATTTTGTTGGTTGTTATTTTGTTGATGTTGTGGGTGTTGCGAAGAGCGTGCATGTGTTTTTCACGTTTTGTAAGGGGTGCAGTTGTGGTGATTTGCATGTTAGGTTTGTATGTATTTTGTATGGTTTGGTATTATTTTGTTGGCTATTATTTGTTGATATTGTGGTTACTCTTTTCTGGGTGGATTCTGCTTTGGATTAGTATTGATTAGATGTTAGGTGTGGTGATTTGTGTTTGCGATGGGACTGCATTTTGTGTCGTATTTCTTTCTTATATTTTTATATTAGTATTTAGGTAGCAAAGTAGATGCTTGTTTAAATGTCTGTATTACCCAATTATTTCATTCCTCTTGTTCAATAAATTGTTTTGATTCTAAAAGATTGTTAATTTTTCCTCCAGATAAAATTTACAGTTTCTGCTCTCGCTACTGTGTGGGGCTGTTTTTTTTTTTTTTTAATAATTTCCCATTTAATCTTGGTAATGATGTTTTCCATACATATTTTGATAGTGTTGTTTTTGTATTTTTCTCTTTCGCCTATTGCTAGAGCGAGTCGAAGAGATGGATTCATACCTTTCCCAATGGTATTTGTGCATGTGAATGTAATGAACACCACTAGAATGGGTTTTGTTGGTAGATGCTGTCGAGTCGATTTGGTGATGAATCGAATTTTAGACGTTATAACAGAAATATGACTACAGAAGAATGCTAAGAATACCGTAGACTGAACATGTGAATAACGACGAAGTTTTAGAGTAAATTTTAACGAAAAGGACACTGTTTAAGATCAGAAATAGATAGTTGAAATTTCTATGGCGTGTAGTAAGGAAAGAGGGCTTGGAAAATATGATTCTCATAGGACAGATTGAAGGCAAGAGGGGCATAAGAAAACAAATCTTAGCCTACCTAGTAGGCTTGAGTAAATGCGTGGCAGAACAAAGTTCAGGAGAATTAATAAAAAGACAAAATTCCTTAAGAACTACAAAGAACAAGAAATTGTGGAATTCCGTGATCGCCAACGTCCTGAATGGACATTGCACATAGAAGAAGTTCGAGGAATCGTCGATAGGTGTATTTTACCAGAAATACAGTGTTCGTTGAAAACCTTAATAAAATGTGGTCAGCAAATCGTATGTGGTTCTGATATTCCTCGTTCCTGTTCACTCATTTTCAGTTCATTGCCCGAAAGTTACTTTCGAGGTAAGCGCTACATATTGGGCCTGAAGAAAAGTTCGTGGCCTTTTTAAGCGAACTTCACAGACAATATTTAGATATTTGTTGAATTGGCCAGATCTAACGGTAGGTTCTATTATAATAGTTTCTTTTCCCGTACTTCTCGCCTGTGGAGATATCTTCCCGTTTTTTTTTTTTTTTTTTTTCTTCCTTGTCATCTACAATCTTCAAAAATTTAAATGCAACGTCATTCGCCATCTTCTGTCTTTCTGGAAAGTTTTATTGTCCTTTCACCTCGTTAAAGTCTTCTTATTCTCTTTCACTCCCAGTATTGGGGCAATAAGACAGGGTCTCATCTATGGGCAAAAATATTGAGCCCCCCCCCCAAAGATCAATACATTTTTATAGTAAAAATGACCAAGAAAGGATAGAGTATAAATCTGACCCAATTCGAACAATATTCAATTATATTTTATTTTCGGAGATATTTTTTACAGTGAGGTTCACACCCTGTACAAGTCCCGAGGGCCACTCGAGGTAGAGAGCTACGTTAGGAGGCAGTTTGTACGGAAAGGATAGAAATGTAATGGTTAACCATAGACTTGAACAGGTTAAGATTGTAGTGATCGGGGGAAGCATCCTCTTGGGATTCGGTTCCACAGAGCAGTAGTTCGAGGGAAAAAGCTGCTCGAGTGGAACTTATTCTCACCGGTGGAATGTAGGTAGTTTGCTACAATGTACGTGGGATAATGGGTCCTTGCTGTGAAGGCTACACCTGGTAGAATCAAGGGATGTAGTTCTTCCGAGCAGTTTCCGTGAAAGTAACAATTGCAGAAAATTACTTCTGTTCTGTATTAATTGCTGCAGTTAGTGTATAAAATATGAGTGCAAGTGTAAAAATTATTATGGGATGGAGGTTATATGAAATTACTACTGTCCCATAATACTGCTACATTTAGTGTATAAAATGTGAGTGCAAGTGTAAAATTATTATTGGACGGAGGTTATATGAAATTACTACTGTCCCCATAATACTGCTACATTTAGTGTATAAAATGTGAGTGCAAGTGTAACAATTATTATTGGACGGAAGTTATATGAAATTACTACTGTCCCATAATACTGCTACATTTAGTGTATAAAATGTGAGTGCAAGTGTAACAATTATTATTGGACGGAGGTTATATGAAATTACTACTGTCCCATAATACTGCTACATTTAGTGTATAAAATGTGAGTGCAAGTGTAACAATTATTATTGGACGGAAGTTATATGAAATTACTACTGTCCCATAATACTGCTACATTTAGTGTATAAAATGTGAGTGCAAGTGTAACAATTATTATTGGACGGAGGTTATATGAAATTACTACTGTCCCATAATACTGCTACATTTAGTGTATAAAATGTGAGTGCAAGTGTAACAATTATTATTGGACGGAGGTTATATGAAATTACTACTGTCCCATAATACTGCTACATTTAGTGTATAAAATGTGAGTGCAAGTGTAACAATTATTATTGGACGGAGGTTATATGAAATTACTACTGTCCCATAATACTGCTACATTTAGTGTATAAAATGTGAGTGCAAGTGTAACAATTATTATTGGACGGAGGTTATATGAAATTACTACTGTCCCATAATACTGCTACATTTAGTGTATAAAATGTGAGTGCAAGTGTAACAATTATTATTGGACGGAGGTTATATGAAATTACTACTGTCCCATAATACTGCTACATTTAGTGTATAAAATGTGAGTGCAAGTGTAACAATTATTATTGGACGGAGGTTATATGAAATTACTACTGTCCCATAATACTGCTACATTTAGTGTATAAAATGTGAGTGCAAGTGTAACAATTATTATTGGACGGAGGTTATATGAAATTACTACTGTCCCATAATACTGCTACATTTAGTGTATAAAATGTGAGTGCAAGTGTAACAATTATTATTGGACGGAGGTTATATGAAATTACTACCGTCCCATATTAACTGCTACATTTAGTGTATAAAATGTGAGTACAAGTGTAACAATTATTATTGGACGGAGGTTATATGAAATTACTACTGTCCCATATTAACTGCTGCATTTAGTGTATAAAATGTGAGTGCAAGTGTAACAATTATTATTGGACGGAGGTTATATGAAATTACTACTGTCCCATAATACTGCTACATTTAGTGTATAAAATGTGAGTGCAAGTGTAACAATTATTATTGGACGGAGGTTATATGAAATTACTACTGTCCCATAATACTGCTACATTTAGTGTATAAAATGTGAGTGCAAGTGTAAAAATTATTATGGGATGGAGGTTATATGAAATTACTACTGTCCCATAATACTGCTACATTTAGTGTATAAAATGTGAGTGCAAGTGTAACAATTATTATTGGACGGAAGTTATATGAAATTACTACTGTCCCATAATACTGCTACATTTAGTGAATAAAATGTGAGTGCAAGTGTAACAATTATTATTGGACGGAGGTTATATGAAATTACTACTGTCCCATAATACTGCTACATTTAATGTATAAAATGTGAGTGCAAGTGTAACAATTATTATTGGACGGAGGTTATATGAAATTACTACTGTCCCATAATACTGCTACATTTAGTGTATAAATGTGAGTGCAAGTGTAACAATTATTATTGGACGGAGGTTATATGAAATTACTACTGTCCCATAATACTGCTACATTTAGTGTATAAAATGTGAGTGCAAGTGTAACAATTATTATTGGACGGAGGTTATATGAAATTACTACTGTCCCATAATACTGCTACATTTAGTGTATAAAATGTGAGTGCAAGTGTAACAATTATTATTGGACGGAGGTTATATGAAATTACTACTGTCCCATAATACTGCTACATTTAGTGTATAAAATGTGAGTGCAAGTGTAACAATTATTATTGGACGGAGGTTATATGAAATTACTACCGTCCCATGTTAACTGCTACATTTAGTGTATAAAATGTGAGTACAAGTGTAACAATTATTATTGGACGGAGGTTATATGAAATTACTACTGTCCCATATTAACTGCTACATTTAGTGTATAAAATGTGAGTGCAAGTGTAACAATTATTATTGGACGGAGGTTATATGAAATTACTACTGTCCCATAATACTGCTACATTTAGTGTATAAAATGTGAGTGCAAGTGTAACAATTATTATTGGACGGAGGTTATATGAAATTACTACTGTCCCATAATACTGCTACATTTAGTGTATAAAATGTGAGTACAAGTGTAACAATTATTATTGGACGGAGGTTATATGAAATTACTACTGTCCCATATTAACTGCTACATTTAGTGTATAAAATGTGAGTACAAGTGTAACAATTATTATTGGACAGAGGTTATATGTAATTACTACTGTCCCATAATAACTGCTACATTTAGTGTATAAAATATGAGTGCAAGTGTAACATTTATTATTGGATGGAGGTTATATGAAAGTACTGTCCCATAATAACTGCTACATTTAGCGTATAAACTCAGAATGCAAATGTACCATCTATTATGGAACAGAGATACCAACATATATTTCCCGTGACACTTTTTTTTCAATGATTTTCTTTTAAAGTGGATATCATTGACGTCGGCAGCTGTCAAATTTGTCATCGTTATATTCAAAATCTCCTCATGATGTATTCGTGTCTATAAAAAGTAAAGCTAGCTTCTATAAATTACTTGCAGCTGTCAATAAAAACGAAACTGTCAATGCTAACGGATTTTTTAAAAACTTTTATGTATTTTTCATTTATTTTTTAAAAGCTGTGGCGGTCTGCAACGTTTTCTCAGCCCTGAGAAGCGACTACTACTTCTCGGCCTCTCACTTACAATCTATCTATAGTGCTCAACTGCTACAAATCTTGTCATATTGCCTTCATTGAATCGAAAGTTATTTGACGAGAATGAATGTTTTTTTTTTCAGCAAGCATCACCCTCACTAAATTACTACTGTCCCATATTAACTGCTACATTTAGTGTATAAAATGTGAGTGCAAGTGTAACAATTATTATTGGACGGAGGTTATGTGAAATTACTACTAATAACTGCTACATTTAATGTATAAAAAAGTGTGAGTAATCCGAACTCAGATCGTTAAAATATGGGTAATATTAAAAAAGAATTTATTCTAACCAACAATTACTAAATTCTATGATAAATTTTGATATTAAAATTAAAAACTGCCAATTTTAAAATCCAAATTTAAACACTCTTAAGTTTAAAAATTATAAAATTACTGAGGAGAAAAGAAGAAAGATTTGAATAGCTATTATGACATGACTCCGTTGTCAAGCTTTTTGAATTTTCCTATACTTGCATTTTGATTGGTCATTCTAGCTCTTGTAACAAGGTTTTCCCCTTGCGAAGGATCGTTAATTAATTTGAAACTTTTAAAACCATTTATTTTACATTCAACATCATCACTTGATAAGACACCGGAGGTGTTGAAACAAAATGCCTATTTTTGTAGTGATTTTATAACATATTTATGTTTTAAATTTAAAAAAAAAATAATTATATCTGCTCTACTTTGTATTGAGCACTCTTTTAAGAATAGTAATTGTTGGTTATTGGAATTCATTCCGTATATACCAATTATATACTTGGGTATATATATATATATATATATATATATATATATATATATATTGGGTTGGTGCATAATTATCAGGCGTTTTCGTAGGTGTGTTATTTGTTAATAAAAATTTCTGTTTTGTTTACTTTTTTTATTGAAAATATTATTTTACTTTCTGGTTATAAAAATGCGTTTCGATAATCAAGTGCTCCGGAATAATCATTTAAAAATGTTATTGCTGAATTGTTATATTTCTTTTTTCATAATAAATATTGTTTAAAAACGCCTGATAATTATGCAGCAAGCATATATATATATATATATATATATATATATTGAGAGTCTATAAACCGTAGTTGAAGAAAAACGTTAGGCAAATTTCTTGGGAATTAGAAGAACAGTTCAACACTTTAAATGAACTCAGAAAAGTATTTAAACTTGATCAGCGGTGTAAAAAAAATCGAAAGTACGTTTAAACTTGTTCAATGCAAATGGTTCAACCATTTCTTTTATAGTTGCCTACCTCGAGGGGGAGACAACTCTGGTTGCCTTTACCATAGGTGGTCTATCATCTTCTGACTGCTTCTCGGTTTAAAGAACTGCTCTCTGGTTGTCGTTGGCGAGTAGATTTGCTGCTGAACCATTTGCTGGGTCGAATCTTCAGTGATGAAAAGTGTGTTCTCCATAATCGTATCCAACGGAAATGACAACAATTAGCAACCAGTGTAAAAGTATAATCCCTACCCAAACCTTTCGGCTTAGGAGGAGCATAAGGTTTGGTTGTTTACACAACCAAACTTTATGCTCCTCTGAAGCCGAATCCCATTGTCGAACGTGTTTTTCTGAGCCGAAAAGTATTTAATTTAGATTTTAAATGTGTGTTATTCACAGCCTCCGACTGGCGAACAAGATGGCGCCTGAAGGGCGGATCCAATCTTCTTCCATTTAGGCGTTAACAAGGTGGTGGAGGGTTATATTTTGAGCAGGGATTATTGGCAAGGCGTTGGATGGACACTGGAGAGTTGTTCATGTCGTCAAAATAAACTTTCCTGCCTACGTCAGATTTCTAAATATCAACCTTCAGCAAGGTTTCCGGAATATGACACTGGCATTTCAACGGAAAGTGTTGTTTATGCCCGACACAGTACCAGCTCCAACAGCCATCACAGGGTTAAAAAAAATGGTCGACTTATGGTGTTCAGCGGATCTTAATCCTATCGAAAATCTTTGGAGAGTTATAAACAGTCGTCTTTATGAGGGCGGCAAACAACAATTTTCATTCAAGCGATAGCAATTGTTTGTTAGGCCGTCACACCTGAAGTAATTCTAAATTATATCAGCGATAATATTGCTTTCCTGCTGTGTTATTTGACCAAGCTAGTGATATTTTGCTTCGTTCGTAATTCGTCTGAATAAATCCCTGCTGTGTTTGGCCATTGTCGTTCTTTTATTATCCTCCTGATACTCTGCAAATATATTCATTTGACATATTTGCATATTAATTAGGACGGTATAAATAATCATATTTTGGACATTCCATCAAAGCAATTCCATATTTGAATAAGATCATAGATTTCTTTGATATTCCATATAAACGTACAGTCTATATTCGACCGCCATTTGATTAATCTAGCACCATTAGTTATATAATTATTACCTTTTGATTTGTATATAATGTTGGAATTCTATCTATCTATCTATCTATCTATCTATCTATCTATCTATCTATCTATCTATCTATCTATCTATGTTCATTCTTATCTATCTATCTATCTATCTATCTATCTATCTATTCTGATCATTCTATTCTGATCTATCTATCTATTTCATTCTATTCTGATCATTCTATTCGGATCTATCTATGTTCATTCTTATCTATCTATCTATCTATCTATCTATCTATCTATCTATCTATCTATCTATCTATCTATCCTGATCATTCTATTCTGATCTATCTATCTATCTATCTATCTATCTATCTATCTATCTCATTCTATTCTGATCATTCTATTCGGATCTAACTATCTATCTATCTATCTATCTATTTCATTCTATTCTGATCATTCTATTCGGATCTATCTATCTATCTATCTATCTATCTATCTATCTATCTATCTATCTATCTATCTAATTCTATTCTGATCATTCTATTCCGATCTATCTATATATATATATATATAATTCTATTCTGATCATTCTATTCTGATCTATCTATCTATCTCATTCTATTCTGATCATTCTATTCCGATCTATCTATCTATCTATCTATCTATCTATCTATCTATCTATCTATCTATCTATCTTCTGTTCTGCTCTATCAATCTAGTAATGACAAAAAATGTGTTTCATAACAAAAAATAGACCAAAAAATAAGAAAAAACATCGACAAGTGTATTTCTGGAGGATAAAGTTCAATCCACTCGTCAATGGTTTAGATAGTTCATTTGAATTCATTTTAAGTTTTTTTTAGTTGAACTTTGTAATAGATTACACCTGCGAAACTTGAAGTCGTGAAGATAAGATACACACAAACTCTAAAACTGGTCTAATGTATCTATCTATTTATCTATTCCAAGGAAAGATAATGGTTATTTTATAAATAATTAAAAATATATATTTTTAAGGAATTTAAAAAAGAAATTTTTAAAGAATGAAAATTTAAAAAAAAAGACAAATGAATGTGAGTGAAGGAATTGTTGTTAGAAGATCCGTTGCTATGGTAACACGAAGCATGTTCGTTTATTGCCATCGATTAATACCTCATGTTACTATAAGAACGTAATATCTCATTATTAAGAAAAGGTCATACGGTTACATAAGCGATAATTATATAATGGCCTATTATAGTTGATATCTAAGTACAGATTAGTAAGATCAGATGCTATGAATTATTACTTAATATTATGTAAAAATTAGTAACACACACACACACATACACACACACACACACACACACACACACATATATATATATATATATATATATGAAGGTTATTTGGAAAAGCAGATTTTAAACGTAGTGTGTGTTGGGTTCCGCTTCTTCAAGTCGGAATGAAAGATAACCCTGTGTGTAAGGAAAATTCGTTGACATTTTTTATGATAAATAGGTAATAAATTAAATTACCTTATCAGATCCAACCCCAATGACTAGAAAGTGTTTATGTTATATATATATATATATATATATATATATATATATATATATATATATTAAGACGAATATTTTCTGTGAAAATTATTTCTCGGGCATTCAGGCCGGTTTAATACTGTTTATTATAAACAGAGCATTTACTTAAATATTTGTATCTATAAAAAGCATGTATAAACATAAAAATATCTTAAAATAATTGTCGGACATAGTTCATTTCATAATATATATATATATATATATATATATATATATATATATATATAGAGAGAGAGAGAGAGAGAGAGAGAGAAAGAGTTTTATTTTTCAAATCCATACAATCAGCTAAAAGTATAGTCGAAAGCGATTAATATAAACTATGAATACGTCTACAATGTACTGACCGTGTTTGTAAAATAAAACATTCCTATGTCACTAGATATATACATAAACAATTCATACATTCATATATACATACATACATACATACATACATATATATATATAAAATATAAATCAATATAGAGAGAGAGAGAGACAGAGGGAGTTATAGGAATGATTTATTTTACAAACACGGTCAGCATATTGTGGCTGTGTTCATAGTTGATATTTAGTGCTTACGGCTATACTTTTAGCCATTATCAAGAATTATTTCATTTTTTACTTTTAACTGAATGTATGGATTGTTCTATGTATGTATTTAGAGTTATAGGAATTATTTATTGTCCAAATTCATACAAACGTTAAACGTAAAAAGAAAATCAGCCTCGATAATGGCTAAAAGTAAAGTCGAAAGCGCTTAATATCAACTATGAATACGGCCACAATGTGATGACCGTGTTTATAAAATAAATCTCTATATAGAGACAGGTTAAAACTCATATTAATTTCTGCCTGAATTTCTGGGATGAGGGCTTATCATTTTTTTAAAACTCTTTAAATCAACAAAGACAGGGACAATAGTCCGGATATATATCGTGTAAATTCTTGTGTTAAACACACACACACACACACACACACACACACACACACACACAGACACACACACACACACACACACATATATATATATATATATATATATATATATATACGATACGATGAGAACGAAAGTAATGCATAAATTCCAACGTTCACAGCATCCAAAAGAGGGCTCGATACCGATAGTAGAGCGATAATTTCACATACGGCTTGCCTACAAGCAGGATTCTTCATTCTCACCCGTCGAAGTGCAGTTTAAATGCACTGAAACGAAGTTGAATCTTTGTAGTGAGTAAAATGGTTTTGTCTATATGATAAAATTATTATAAATAAAATAATATATATATATATATATATATATATATATATATATATATGTGTGTGTGTGTGTGTGTATATTATTTACATTATTCGGACTATTGTCCTTATCTTTGTCGCCATATTTATTACAACGTTTCGGCCGTTGTACACTCCGACCTTCTTCAGGTGGTTGGAATGTCGAACTGAATCCTTTATTTCGCTCTCGGGGTAGACTGTTCTAGTTCCACGTACCATGTTTAATGGATGTCAGTTATCAGTTATCTCCTGTTAATTTTCCCTCTGAAAGTTTTCCACTGCCTTAACTGACATCCATTAAACATAGCACGTGGAACTAGAACAGTCTACTTTAGTGAGCGAAATAAAGGGTTCAGTTCGACTTTCCAAGCCCCTGAAGAAGGCCGGAGCGTACAACGGCCGAAACGTTTATAATAAATATGGCGACAAATATTGAAAAAAAGTCCGAATAATGTAAATAATGTACATAATACCTCATCTCAGAAATATATATATATATATATATATATATATATATATATATATATATGAACTTTGTACGTCGTGAGGAGGCAAAATATCCCGAGGTAGTCAATATAGCCTACGCTTCTCTAATGGGGTTGCTTTCTTATTGGATTGGCCATTACCCAGATATCTCAAGTCAAGAACTATTTGATTAACTTACTGTCCAGTAGGGAAACATGCAATTGCAATCTCATCGACGCTGCTCGGGGTTTAGAGGGGATAAAACAGAAAGAAAGGGAAACTTTGGTAAAACTAATAGAATAATTAAATTGGCATAATTGGGTGCGGATCAAATGGAATGGAGTTTCAATTCAAATAGAGTTAGCACAGTACTTCACAGATATATTAAATAATCCATTCATCAGAGAATATATAGCAAACAAAGCTCCCATTATATTCCTTGAAGCCTTGACGGTGGCGTGAAAGAACCAAAAATCTACGAAAGGTGGAAGTCAAGGAATTTTTTTTTAATCATTTCATCCCAAGCAAGGTAATAAAGCCACTAAGACTTAAAGGGGTTACTGAGTGTTAAGAGAGTATGTGAAAAGAAGAAAAATACTACTAAGGAGAAATAATAATAAAAGAACAAGAATTAAGAAGACAGAAGATAACGATTGACATTGCATTTAAGTTTTTGAAAATCAAACTTGACCAGAAAGCAAGAACCCGGAAGAGATTCCCACAATCGAGAAGTGCGAGAAAACAAAATGTTAGCATAGAACTTACGGTTACATCTTGCAATTTCAACTGTAAAATGATGAGACCTTGCCGCCAATCTAGTACTGCACTTAAATTCATAAGGTGTAGGAACCGTAGAGGAAAGTTTTTCAGTACAATTACCGTGAAAATATTTACAGTAAAGGCACAGAGAAGCTACGTGATAGCGGTGGGAAAATGACTGAAGGTGAGATACCAGGTTAGGACCAACAACATTGCTGATTCTTCTTTGTATTGTATTAAGAATCTCTAAATATATAGCAAAAGCACCAAAACAGATATGTCAGTAATATTCAAAGAGCGGACAAGTGGTAGACTTATAAACATGTAAGATAGATTCTAGAGAGAAAAACTGTTTAGCACAACATAATGAACCAACTTTCCTAGCAGTAGATTTAGCAGTTGATTCAGTAGAACCAACTTTCCTAGCAGCAGACTTAACAGTTGATTCAGTAGAACCAACTTTCCTAGCAGTAGACTTAGCAGTTGATTCGGTAGAACCAACTTTCCTAGCAGTAGATTTAGCAGTTGATTCAGTAGAACCAACTTTCCTAGCAGCAGACTTAACAGTTGATTCAGTAGAACAAACTTTCCTAGCAGTAGACTTAGCAGTTGATTCAGAAGAACCAACTTTCCTAGCAGTAGACTTAGCAGTTGATTCAGTAGAACCAACTTTCCTAGCAGTAGACTTAGTAGTTGATTCAGTAGAACCAACTTTCCTAGCAGTAGACTTAGCAGTTGATTCAGAAAACCAAAAAAAAAAGGACAGTAGACTTAGCAGTTGAGCAGTTGATTCTCACAGTTGATTCAGAAGAACCAACTTTCCTAGCAGTAGACTTAGTTGATCAGTTGATTCAGAAGAACCAACTTTCCTAGCAGTAGACTTAGCAGTTGATTCAGTAGAACCAACTTTCCTAGCAGTAGACTTTAGCAGTTGATTCAGAAGAACCAACTTTCCAGCAGTAGACGTAGCAAGTTGATTCAGTAGAACCAACTTTCCTAGCAGTAGACTTAGCAGTTGATTCAGAAGAACCAACTTTTCTAGCAGTAGACTTAGCAGTTGATTCAGAAGAACCAACTTTCCTAGCAGTAGACTTAGCAGTTGATTCAGAAGAACCAACTTTCCTAGCAGTAGACTTAGCAGTTGATTCAGTAGAACCAACTTTCCTAGCAGTAGACTTAGCAGTTGATTCAGAAGAACCAACTTTCCTAGCAGTAGACTTAGCAGTTGATTCAGTAGAACCAACTTTCCTAGCAGTAGACTTAGCAGTTGATTCAGAAGAACCAACTTTCCTAGCAGTAGACTTAGCAGTTGATTCAGTATAATATTTCAACTTCATGTCAGTCGAACCTGTTAAAGAAGACGCAACGAATCACTATTTTAGGGGGTTGCATAGATCAATCTAATGAGAGGGAGAAAGCCCCAGACAGCAGAAATGATTGCGAGCAGTGCCAGTTGGTCTATCATGAGAAAGGGAAGCCGGAAGAATAGGAGAAGGTCTGAAGAAGTTCGAGCGAAAAGAAAGCATAGATACCATAAAAGAAAAAAAAATGAGGCATATGTCAAACAGATTTTTGATAAAACTAGCGAAGTGTAGGGATGAGAAACAAAAAAAAATGTTAGAAACAAAGAAAAAAGTGCTGGATTGCTATGCCATAATCATGCTCTTATATGGCACATAATACTGTACAATCTCCCCATAGACGAAGGAAAAAAAATGGAGGCGACAGAAATGTAGTTTTACAGAAGAATACTGAGAGATCCATGGAAGGAGCGGGTAACCAGAGAGGACGTTTTCAATAAAATGGAAACAAAAAGAACATTTTCTTTTTAAGCGTTTCACCCCAAGCAAGGCGGGGGTGCCACTAGCACACAAGGGGTTACAGAGAATGAAAGTAAGATTAAAGAGGGGGTGTTCGGGAAATGGATAAATAGAAGGACGGGGATCAAGATCAAGACATCAGAAGATGTCGATTGACATTACAGTTAATTTTTTGAAGATTACAGTTATCAGGGAAGCAAGTAAGAGGAAGGGATTTCCACTGTCGGGAAGTGCGTGAGAAGAAGCTGTTGGAGTAGAAGAGGCGGTTACATTTAACTGTTTCGACAGTAAAATGGTGGGACCGAGATGCCAAATTAGTAGTACGCTTAAATTCATGCAGTCGGGGTACCAGTGAAAATAGCTCGTCAGAGCAGATGCATGAAAATATTTGTAGAAAAGACAGAGGGAAGCCACATCTCGTCCATGAGAAAGCTACTGGAGTCGAGATGCCAGGTCAGGACCTATCACATTGCATACTCAGAATGGAGAAAAGTCAACAGAAGAAGGGAAGGGGGGCTTGGAGAATAACATCCACACAAGGTATGTTGAGGGCAACAGAGATAGGGGAAGGCAGCCAGCCAGCCGCCTAGCTGACGGACTTGTGTGAAGGGATGACAGAACGTGGGATCCTTCAGTCAGTGATACCCTCATGGTCGTCTCGGTGTCGATTCACGACTGACTAGGCAGGAGATTTCCCGCAGTAGGTTACCGTTTCTTTGATAGACTAGTGGCCTCCCAAATCTCTTGGATCCAGTCTGACTTGCTATTAAACCCATAGCTGGGGGAAGAGATGGATTCATATCTTTTCTACCTATAAATTTCGGTAATTTTGGTTATTTGAATCAACTGCTAAGTGAACATAAATAAGCCAACTGGAATTCGAACGAGGATTTCTGATGTCTCATTCCAAGCCGATATCCATTACGCCACAACACACATCGTCGTAGGATCCTTAGCGAACGGACAAAAAAAAAAACAAAAAAAACTGGTATGGGTCACAAGGAATAGGAAATGACATGTCACATAGAAGAAGCTCTGTAAAGATGCTGATTGTGTGGGGAAAATGGGACGTGTAGAAAGGCACTGTTTCAACTGACTAAAATGTCTAAAATGCTTAAACGACCACATGGTGTTGTCATTGCCCAGAAGGAGAGAGTAACTGGCAAATATGGACGACGACGCGCTTAGTCAGAGAAGACAGGGTAACGGTGGACATCCCAGTAGATAAGTAGGTGACACAGGGTCATGAGTAATCAAAGTACCTCTAAAAGCAAGAAGAGGGCAAATTAGGGTAAGATTTTGATAAAAAAAAAAAGGTAGGAAGAAAATAAAGCACTATCCCCGAAATTTAAAAAAAAAAAAATTATGAATGGAAGTGGGGTTCTTTTAAAGAAAAAGAAACTATTAGGTTGGTGCAAAAATAATGACGTAATAATGTCGTTTTTTGACGTTAAAAATACGTCACAAAACGACATTATTATCATTATTTTGTACCAACCTAATACCTTTAAAACCAACATGCTGGAAATTAAAGAGTATCAAAAGAGTAGTCGCGTTTCGAGAAAAGGAGTAAGAAAAAAGTAAGAATTCAAAAAAAGAGAAGTGATGCAAAGAAACAGAAGAGAGAGAGAGAGAGAGAGAGAGAGACAGACAAAAAAGACAGACAGACAGAGAATCAGACAGACAGATACAGAGATAGAGGTGTTAGATTTTTCTTCCTTGCACTGGCGACACTGATTAATACGGTCTTGGAATAGAAAAAATATACGAAACCGCTCGGCAAACATAACCGCGCCTTTGAAAGAGCATTTTGTAACTTAATTCTCTGTCGTAATCGTTCGCCTACCACTTTATTACAAATGTTGGTGACTTTATATCCAGCAAGTATCACGCCATCTAGCGAGTTCAATAATCAAAGATTCAAGGGCGATAACTCACCAATGATTGGGAAAATATATGTAAAATATATTTTTTACGGTATGAGTAAAGTAGTAATATGCTACGCACATACCCCATATATATATATATATGTGTGAAAAGTGTATATAAATATAAATAAATATATATATATATAATTATATATATATTATATGCGTGGTACTTATTAGAAAGCGCTCAATATCAGTGATAGAGCTAACATATTTGGTTGGATAGATGTGAGTCTGTGACCCTGGGTTTCGCGCTTTAGCGATCATCAGACAGATGCGTATGTATAGACAGAACACCACCCGTATACATACATATGTCATATCCGAAACTGCCCACATATGTTTATATATGTATGAGTCCCGACGGACGACCAAGTATGTATATGCGTCTGCATACATCGATGTTTGCGTTTGTACGATGACATAAGCGACGAAGTTTCCCTCACCACTTCCACAATAACACCAACACACACAATCTACATAAACCCAAATTTAAAAAAAAATTAATCAGTTTGTCTGACGATCGCTAAAGCGTGAAACCCAGGGTCACAAACTCACATCTATCCAACCAAATATATATATATATATATATATATATATATATATATATATATATATATATATATATATATATACTACAAGTATGACAGTATAGTGCATTTAAACAGACACCTTCATAGAATTTTTCTCGATCTATCATATATGCTCTGAAATTGTAACCTAACATAAAACAATAACAACATATATAAAAATGGATTAAATCCGACAAATATTTTAATATATTTTCTGTTTATATGTTTTTTTATGGATACACATATTTGAGTAAGTGTTCTGTTTTTTAATTTAACAGTATTAATTACATTTACCGGCAGATACGACAAATCGAGCAAAATCGGCGAGAAAAATGACGTGTGCTCTGACAGAATTGATCAGTAAAATCAATCGACACAAAATGTCTGTTGTCTTTATAATAATATCTGAGTTAAAGAGCATTTGCTAACTTAAAGATCCAGAATATATATATATATATATATATATATATATATATATATATATATATATATATAATATAATTAATTATTTTAAAAATATGATTTTTTCGTTGCATAAGAGTAAAAAAACAGGGCCAAAAGCTCTATTTCATCATCATCAAGCGAAAATTTTTGGAATTTTTTGAGGATAAAACAGTGCGTTTGACTCTCGTTTTTGAAACATGAGAAACTATTTTATAAAAAAGAAGGAATCATTTTTTTTTAAATTATAATTATAATATAGGCTCTACTTATGTATTCAGCACTTTTTTAAAAAAATATAAAACACTTCTGATTATTTACCTAACGTGTTTTTTCCAATTTTAAAAACACACACACACACACACACACACACACACACACACACACACACACACACATATATATATATATATATATATATATATATATATATATATATATATATATATATATATATATATATATATATATATATATATATATATATATATATATATATATATAAATATATATATATATATATATATATATATATATTATCACTTTAAACGTTCATTTTTAATGGATACGTATATCTGAGTAGACGTTTACGTTTATTTATTAAACGGTATATTTATTTTCGTCTACCGCGAATGTTCGAGAAATCTTATTAGAGAAAAATATGCACTTTCGAATATTCAAGACGCTAAAGGAAAATAAATAGATATACTGTTTAATAAAAAGAAATGCAGTATCTACTGAGATACCAGTATCTTTTAAAAACAAATTAATCGAGTTCGCCTCATGCAAGACGTTAAAGCCACTGAGACACAAGGGGTTACCTGATGGGGACGACTTAGAAACAAGAGTAGTGCTAAGGATCGAGAATTATAGAAGAGTAAACAGGAGGAGAGTATATAGCAATATAAATTTTTGTTGATTAAATTTGGTTGAAAGGCCTGGCATCGCAAGGGAGTTCCACAAGCGAGGGGTGCGAGAAAAATTCTTTTAGCATAGAATTTACAGTTACATGTACCCAGGTCGACTGCAAATTGGTGAGACATGTTCGCTCGTGTAGTACTGCGCTTAAATTCAAAGTTTCTATGTATCATAAGGAAGAGATAATCCGAAGAATTACTCTGAATTTATTTATAGAAAAAGGCAAAACCTGACGGCGGTGAAGCCGAGACCCCAGATCAGGTTCAATAATGTTGCTGATTCTTCCACTAAAAAGAACGTTTAAAGTGATAAAAAAATCTGTCGGATTGATAAATAAAATAATATATATATTTTAAGACATTTTTAGGTTTAACATTCTTTTCATAGATACAAATATTTAAGTAAATGCTCTGTTTATAATAAACAGTCTTAAACAAAATTTACCGGCCGGAATGTCCGAGATATTTTCACAGAAAATATTCGTTTTCCGACAGGTTTCGAACCTGTATCCTATACGGAAAGCGTCGTTTAGCTTGACGTGCCTTTACCGATTCGGCCACAGAGGAGCGTTCGGTTAGCAAGGTCGAATTTACTGTATTTAAACTTCAATCTTCCATAAATCTCTCACGTACATTCACGTCTGCTCATGGCGTATAAAATGTAATCAATATATATATATATATATATATATATATATATATATATATATATATGAAGAAATATACTCTTAAAGTGTGCTATATTTATGGGATAAAGTGCTCAATTTCAGAGATAGAGAGTGTGTAGATATAAAAGTGAATCCTGGCGATTGCGTCTAGCATGAAACAGCCTGTCACCTGTAAGTGTTGACTTCAATGTTCCCTTATATATATTTCACCTTACAAATTAATGTGTAAGGATTTTTAAACCGATTAGGTTACTAAGAAAAAAAATGTTTAAATTAAAAGAAATTTTACAAGATAGATGGTAATAGTTTAGTACATATTAATATATGTTCTTTTTAATTTAAAATGAAGAATATTAAATGATACATTTCCTAAAAAGAAAATAATTAAAATCATTATATGTTTATTTAATATTTTAATAATAATTCTGGAATTTTTTCTCATTAATATAAATATATAATTATATCTATTAATATTGAATTAATACTAATTTGTTAATATAAGATGAAAAAATATTTCCCTCATTTTCCATTCCTCTCTTACTGATTGAAACCGATGTGAATATTCTAATATCAATCAAGTCAGTCTACATATATCTATCGCCTCATACTATTCCTATGTCTAGACATTACTACCATCTCTCTACTTTCTTCTTTCCCCCTTTCTCCCCCTTCCTATCTTGTCTTTTCACTATTTCTTTTACATCTTTCTTCCTCTTTTTTTCCGTTTTTCTTTTCTTTCCTTCTGCCTTGCTTTTAAAATTTGTTTTAAGCCAGTTGCATTTTATTTTTTTTCATTAACCTAAAAGGTTTAAAAATCCTTACAAAGTAATCTTAATTGGTCAGGTGAAATGATCATAACGATGGAGTTTTAATGTTTTATATTATATTTATTAGGAGTAAATTTGGATTATATACCAATATATATATATATATATATATATATATATATATATATATATATATATATATATATGTGTGTGTGTGTGTGTGTGTGTGTAAAAAATTTTTTTATGTTTATACGTTCTTTTTATAGATACAAATATTAAAGTAAATGCTCTGCTTATAATAAACATTATTAACGACATTTATCGGCCTGAATGTCCGAGAAATTTTCATAGAACAATATGCGTCCCCCGACAGGAATCGAACCTGTATCCTATACGGAACCGTCCTATAGCCTAACATGCTTTTCCGATTGAGACGCAGAGAAGCGTTTCGGTTAGCAAGGTCGATTTTCGATGTATCATGTAAGAAACGAGGAAGTACGGTATTCTCAGCATCCTTCTGTAGAACCATATTTTTGCTGCTTCAAGTCTCATTTCATCTGTGAGGAGATTGTCTGGTATTCAGTGCCATACAGAAGGGCTGATATCATAAAAGAGTTGAGCAGCACATTTTCTTTATTTATAACGAGATTTTCATGTTTCTTAATAGTTTGTCTAGCTCTTCGAAGGCATCTTTCGTTATTCCAGTGCCCCTTCGCATTTCGGTGTCAAATTTTCCGTCCTCTGTGAAAAGCATTTCCCAGGGGCGAAGGATATTAGTGGAAGACTTTAATTGAGTGGGGATATCAAGCTCAAAAAACTTTAATCTAAACCCCTGAAGAATAATAAGACTAGAAATCCAAGGAAAACAGAGAAAAACGTACCCGCAAAAAATTGAATATCAGAAGGATTGTTTTTCCTTTGACAGCGCTATTATTTTAGCTACCTTCCCTCTTTGACAATGTTTATTGTTTCAAAAGGCGATGATTATAATTCTCATACAACCTAAACAGATGATGAAAGTGAATTTGTACGTTTTTGTTCTTGAGAATTTACCATAAAAATATTAAACACTATTCATTTATTAGATTATTTATTTACAAGAATAATTTTATATTTACAAAATTCTAAAAACTAATCTATTAGGGTGGTGCAAAAATAAAGACGTAATAATGTCTTTTTGACGTATTTTTTAACGTCAAAAAACGACATTCTTACGTCATTATTTTTGCACCAACCTAATAATTAGAACTAATGTAATTCAATATTTATCATTTACCGATTTATTAGGTTGGTGCAAAAATAATGACGTAATGTAAAGAAATAAATATGAAAACAATTTTTTATTCATAAATTTATAAACATTTGCTAAATTATTAAAATATGCGAACCAATTATAAGGAAATCCTTATTATTTACCGTTTTATACAGTTCGAATCGATTGGCAAATAGTCGATATTTTATCAACCATTCCTGTAAGCAATAGAAATAGCACGAAAAATAAGAAAATCTTTGCGAATTGCTTGATGTAAATAAATTCACCATTATTCCTTGATCAAAATACAAAGTCGAGATGCAGAGATTTACGCTGAGCATCTTATTTTTACACAAGTTTTTTGAAGTTGAATTCGTGGCATAATCCGTATCCACTGTCAAAACTTGAGCGAGGATAATCGTTATAATCTGCTAATGGAGATTTTTACTATTTGTTATTGGTTTTTTGATTCGCACGCGGGAAAATTGTCCTAAAACGTCGAATTGATGGATGATTACAATGGAGCACTGTTCATTTTATGAAGAATAATCATATTTAATTTATTCTTTTTAATTACAAGCGATATAATAAAACAATTCCTGATAAACCTTGACGTTTCTTCATATACAAATCATTACCCTGGCCATGTTTCAATCAGGGCCGGTGTAATGAGCTCGTATTCCCCGAATCTAGGACAACTGTATTTATGATACCGCCATAAATCTATGATAACACCAATCTATGATAGGCCCCCAGAATTTATGATACCTCATCCAATCTACGGGTCCCCCCACTCTACAATATCTCAATTCTCATAAGGTAGTATTCATATAAAATACAAATTTTAGTGTAACATAATTATGTTAATTAATGGATTATATGAAATACAGGTCAACAATTCAACTAGAAAAAAATTAAATAAATACAATCTAACTAAATACAAATTAGGGACGTGTCATAATAAATCATTCTATCTGAAAATAAATCAACAATGATTTACGGAAATTTTTAACATTAACAGGAGATTTTCTTGTTAAATATTTTTTTTTTTTAAGCGTTTCACCTCAAGCAAGGCAGGAAGTCACTAGCACGCAAGGGGTTACAGAGAGTTGGAGTGAGACCAAATAAGAGTGATAGAGGAAAGGATGAGGAGAAGGATAGTGGATAGATCAAGGCAACTGGAGATGTCGATTGATATTACATTTGAATAGTTGGAGATTATAGCTCTCAGGGAAACTGGAATAGGGAAGGGAGTTCCACAGGCGAGAGGTGCGAGATATGAAGCTATTGGAGTAGAAGAGACGGCTACATTTAATAGTTTCGACAGTGAAAGGGTGAGAGCGGGATGCCAGCCTCGTAGGGCGCTTGAATTCATGAAGTCTGGGAACCAGCGAATGCAGCTCCTCGGAGCAATTACCATGAAAGTATTTGTAAAAAAGACAGAAAGAGGCGACGGCGCGTCTGTGAGAGAGCGACTGTAGACGAGATGCCAGAACAGGGCCAATTATATTGCATATCCGCCTCTGGATCTTATCAAGAACCCTGAGGCAAACAGAAGGGGCTCCAGACCATATATGGCAGCAATACTCCATGCAAAAGAGAAATGTTGATTTGTAGATCTGAAGGATCGATTCCGGGGAGAGCCAACTTTCCTTGCGATGGACGAAGCAATTGACTCAATGTATTTGTTCCATCTCAGGTCAGCAGTCAACGTGAGACCGAGCAGCCGCAGAGAGGTGCTCTCGAGAAGTTGAGCGTCAGACATTCTAATGGAGGGCAGGGAAGGATCTCTGGTGATTAATAGAGAGCAGTTTTGTTTTTGAAGCGTTAAAGTTAACCAGCCAATTCCTGCCCCAGTTCACAACCGATTGGAGGTCCTTTTCAAGAAAAAACGGCCAGGTTAGGGTTTTGTCAGCGACACTAGATTTGTTTTTGAGGCAGGAGGTAAATTGTAGTGTCATTCGGAGTTGAATAATTTTAACTGAAAATTCAACATAAAAAAATAGTGAACAGCCATATTCGTTTAAATTTTTAGGAGGTTTTCAGCAAAACAAATAATATCGGATTTTTGACTGTTGAAAAAAAAAACAAAAAAAAAAAACAATGTCGTCAAAATCCAATATAAAATTTTGATCCTTTAATAATAGTCAGTTGTGTATAATTTTAACGTATATAATCAAGAATATTTTAAAAAAAAGCAAATATTAATAAGACTCAAGGGTTAAAAATTACGAGATGATAAAACAAATCAGGCTTGGTTAATATATATATTTAGATAAACGTTTTTAAAAAAAAATTAATTTCTGTACTGAAATGATTTTTTTTTTTAACTTCCTCCGATTTTTAAAATGTCGAAAAAAAACTTTCTATCTGTCAAAGGCTTGTAATAATTTATTGTAATAAACTTAATTCCCTTTTTATTGGTGACTCCAGGAAAACATTTAGGTAAATGTAAGTTTATTTTTTTTTCAAATTTAGAAAATGACACTTTTTTTTTTTATATAAAATGACGTCAAGAATAATTCAAAAAATAAATAAAAAAAATAAAAATACGAAACTTCTTCGGAAGCGCAGATTAAAACTATTAATCCTCTGATTTTTTTCAATGTATTTTTTGGTACGTAATTTACGTTCTGGAACTTTTATTTGGTTATATTTTTCCCTTTTTCAAATGGTTCAATTTTTTTATTCATTTTTGGCGAATTCATTAATCGAAGAATTTTTTTAACTCAACGATAAGAACAATAATTTTTTTTCTTTTTAAATTTTATTTTTTTTTATTAGGGATATAATTAGTAATGTTAAATATATTTTTACTTTTTTTACAGACACATATATATATATGTATGCATAGATTTTTAGGAAAGAACATTGTTTATTAATTTTTAAATTATTCTTTTATAGTTGAAAAAAAAAAAAAAAAACGGTGCTCGATTTATTCTTTTTTACCTCTTCCTTTTGTTTAATTTTTTAAATTTTTTAATTTTATAATTTTTTTTTCATTAGAAATTTCTAAGTTTTGAATATTTAGTTTATTTTTTCAAATATTAAAGTTTTTTTTTTTAAATATTAATTTTAAAATTTTAGAGTTCATTTTCATTTCAAGTTAAAACGTTGTTTTTAAGTTTAAAACAAAAATTTTTTTTTAGGTACACGACGGATTTCAAGTTTCGAAATTTTTTTCAAAATTTCTGTCGCGATGGAATCATATTTAAAAAAATAAAATTATATATAATTATATATTTAAAAAAATATATTATATATAATTATAAATAAAAAAATTTAATATAATTATATATATAAATTGATACTTTTAATTTCAACCTTTTAAATAATAATATTTTATATATATCATAAATATATATATATATATTTTACGAATAGATAAAATCGGGTAGGACTCACCAAACTTTTTTTACTAAAATATTTTTTAAAGGACCATAAACCCGAATTATTTTTTTTAATCTTCCATCCTAATGATTTTAAAAATTTTACAAGAAAAACCTTTGTAATTTAGGTAAGACCTTCTTTAGAAATTTTTTTGGATATAAATGATAAAAAAAAAACCTTTTACTGCTAAAAATTTTATTCATAAATGATTCATCAACTGGTTTAACAACATTGATAAAATTTAAATGTTCTATTCATACAAGTTTTATTATTATTTTTATTATCCCTCTATATTATTTTTTTTTTTTTCACCTTGGCATTGGAATTTTTTATGGGAATATTGTTTTTTATTTCAAAAGTGATAAATTTTTTGACATCATTATGACTTGTCGAAATTCTGTTTTTAAATTTACAAGGATGAACAGTGGAAAAAAAAGTTTTCCAACAACAATTTTGACATTTCCATGGGTTTTTGGATTCTTTTTTTTTCGAACTAATTTGGATTATTTTTTTATATAATTTTATTCATTTTTGATTGTCTAGATTCAGATAGTATTAGGATTATATAGAGATGAAATTATTTTTTTAAAAAACTCAACTAAAATTAAGGTAGACCGTATTAGGAAAATGATCTAAAAAATATTTAAAGATTTAGGTCTTAGGAAAAATGAGTTACTACTAATGTTTTTTTTTGGGAGTTCGATGTAACATTTCCTCTCTTTAACAAAATTTTCAAAAGAAATAAGCAAAAGGTTAATTCCAACCCAAATATACGTGCATCCTATTTCTAAATCCCCTTCGGTTATCAAACATATACCCTCTTCCATTGAATTTAGAATTAGCGCTAATTCTTATAATAAGGAGGTTTAAAAAAAAAACATAGTGATTTTTATAATTCTATATATACTAAAAAATAGTGGATACAAAAAAACCACTATTCAATATAAAACCCTGTTAACCGTTCGTAACATAATAAAAAAGTTGGTTGGAATAAGATTATTTGGTTCATTTTCCCCCTTTCAATGTTAATGGTTAAAACTAAGACGACTGGGCGTATATTAATAAATCTAATAAAAAACATTTCCCCACCCCTGAAAGTAACCCACTTAGTAAAATATTTAATCCTATTTTCGAATATTTAAATTAAGCAGATAGTTGTGCTTGATAACCTGAGTAGATAATTAAAAAACATAACAACATAGTCTTAAACAAGTATAGAAATTCAAAACTTGACTAATCAACAGGTTACTAACTGCAATATAATTATAAGAATACTAATAACATAAATATGTAATATATAGGATCAGGAATAATTGTCCACTACAAACTAACTGTGGAATTACTTAAAATAGTCTATCTTGGTACTATTTCAACAATTGAAAAATCCAAAATAAAAAAGTTTTACATTGGTTCTACCATGAAAACATTCAAGGAACGCTGGCGGGGGCATATGCAATTTTTTAATCACAGTGAATATAGGTACATGACTTCATTATCCAAGTATTTTTGGAATCTAAAAGATAAGAACAAAACACCTACGATTAAATGGAGTTTGGTTAAAAAAAGCTCGTACATGTAACTCCCTATATACCCCATGTTACCTATGCCTTAATGAAAAATTTGAAATTTTAGATTTAAAAACAAAGGCTGATCTCTTAAATCAAATTATATGAACTTACAGTAAATTGTAAACACCGTTATAAATTTAACTTAGTGTAGGGGTCGTATACTTTAAATGATAATGATATGTCGCTGTATTTTTTAATAGATTAGTATTTTTTATTGCATGATGGTCATACTTACGATATAAATGTGTATTGTTTACCTGCATAGTGTTATTAGTGTGTTGGTGTAAATGTGTATATATTTTTTTATGTGTTGGTTAGAGTATTGCACGGATGAGGA
>CAHIKZ030001404.1:400000-512500 GCA_903632075.3 Acanthosepion pharaonis
ATTTAAATGAATACCCATATTTGAAAAAATAATTATAAAACAGAAAAATATATATATATATATAATATATATATATATATATATAACAAAGAAGATAAAAATAAACAGAAAAATTGTAATGTTCAAATTTTAATTGTAATGTTCAAACTAATATCGGAAGGAATTTTTATAAATTTAATTCATAAACATTTTAACCATTCAACAACACTAAAAAAGATTTTTAACAAAAATAATATTAAGATCAGCTATAGCTGCTTTAATAACATAGACAAATCTATATCCCAACGCAACAACATTATATAAATATATTTCCAGAATAGACAACGTAAATTATTCTAAAATCAAATGAAAAGGCGAAAAAAAATGTTTAGTTTTTTAAACGGTCAATATATGACTGATAATATTGTATACCGAGCGAGCATACATTACGGTAACGGCATTAAATTTTATTTTGTCTCCACTGAAAATCCTTGGAAATTTTGTTTCTACCATAACCGAATGACTTTAAGTAATATAAAATACAAAACACCTCTACTCTCTCCAAATATTTCTGGCACTTAAAGAATGATGGTAATAATAACCTACCATTTACTGGGATATTATAGTAAGAGCTAAATCTTATAAAGGGAAAGGAAACACATGCAACTTGTTTCTTGTTGAAAAATTGGTTATCCTAAAACACTTACATAACTCTAGCTTATTAAATAAGAGAAATGAATTGATGGTCACATGTAGACCTAAAAATAAATATTTGCTTAAATACGTTGATCCAGATTATTTTTTAATATACATTATGGTTAATTTTTAAGCCAAATTATGTTTTTGTTTATAAAAAATAAAAAAGAACAAGTAATATAAATTTAATAATGAAGAAATTAATATTCGCAACTCTAAAATAAAAAGTAATTTTTTTTACATATATATACAATTCACGTTTATTTTAAATGCCAAATATAATTTTTAAAATTAAAAAAAAAAAAAAACTGTAATTCCAGTAGAATATTTTACTGCGTCAACATTGCGATAACTAGATATATTTTTTAAATTTTAAATTAAATAACGGACAGTGTATACGCAGCACCTGAAGATTGCGTTGTGTATGAAATTTCGAGTCGTGCTACCGGTGAGGGATAATATGTATATTTTTTAATTTTTCAGTTTGGTGGGAGTGAGGCAGTACAAGAACTGACCATACCATCCATTGTCCCAAGCGCTTTCGGCCAGTTCCTTTTGCCATTCAAGACGTTCACTTGAATTCCAGCCGCGCACACCATGTGAAAGCTCGGAATAAACGATCTTATTAGTATTAAAAAAATCCAAAAAAACTCTAAGGAAATTAAAGCATGAAGAGAGACTAAAAATAACACCCCTTAAAATGGCTAAGAAAGTGGCTGAAAGCAATGGACAGTAATGTCGTGCTAGTCAAAATAGACATTTATAAGTTTACCATTCATTCTGGTTTTGGATATTGCTGCTACACTTGGTGTGGTGCTCCTGTTATATATTTAGAGATTCTTGATAAAATCCAAAGAGGAATTTGCAAATAAGTTATTGGTCCTGACCTGGCATCTCGGCTTTTGTCACTTTCCCACCGACGTAATGTAGCTTCCTTCTGCCTTTTCTATAAATATGTTCATGGGCGTTGTTTTGATGATATTTTCTCTATGGTAAGTAGCCTTTATGAATTTAAGCGCGAAACTAGATTGGCGGCATGGTTTATATCCTTTTACGGTTGGAATGGCTAGATGTAAACGTAAGTTCTATGCTAACAGTTTCTTCTCTTGCTTGTGGAACTCTCTTCCGTTTTCTTGCTTCCGAGTCTATTTTGATCTTCAAAAATTTAAAAGCAATGTCAATCGTTGTCTTAATTACTGTTCTTTTACAGTTCTTTCGTCTTAATAGTGTTTTTTTTCTCTCTTATTTTCAGTAACCCCTTTTTACTTAGTAGCTTTATTGCCTTGCTTGACGTTAAATGATTTAAAAAAAAAGGTTACCCACCTATATATTAGAAATAACAATAATAGGAGATCAAACTGACAAAAGAATGACCCAAGCAAGAAAAATACGGATTGTAAGTAAAACAAGTTACTTACCTTCGCAAGAGTCGGTACTGTTCCATCCCATATATTCAGAAGTCATTAACTGTTGAATGATAGATGCTTTTCCAACGCCTGGAGTGCCAAATACAAAAACCTTGAGGATTTGTACTGAGGAAAGGGAATATGTACTGTTCGACGTTGACGGGTAGTCACTAACGCTGTTATTAGGTGAAACCCAACTACAGTTGGTAATCAAGGAGTCGCCTCTGTTGACCACTCCTTTTGAGGTGGTTGCGAACGAACGAAGGCGGTAGAAACCTGACGTCGAAAAATTGCCAGATCCCGGTTGACCGGTGCCGGGCCCATAATTTCCGCTCACACCAGCGACTCCTGCATCCGAGGGTTCCACAAAGAGATCGTCGTTGTCAGCTTGCCAAGGTGGTGGCCCGAGCAGCTGGGGTTTTCGGCACGTGTTTTTGGTCGGCATGGAACTTGTCCGCGGCCGCATTTCTTCTTGGAGTTCCTGGTCGGCTCTCCGACGGTACCGGCGTACAGAAGCCGACCGCGGCTTAGTAGCGAACGTCGATGTGCCCAAGGAAGTTGACGAAGAGGCCCCAGCCGACGCGGAAGTTGTTGATAGCATATTGAAACTCGAGGATGGAGAAACAGCCGGGGACAGAGAGTTCGGGTTGGGAGTAGCGAAATTAGGGTTCCAGGCATTTATTTCGTTTACGCTCGAAGCGAGGGTGGTACTGCTGTCAGATGATGGGGAAGGTGGGGACGAAGTGAAAGAAAACACAGCTTGTGTCACTTGTTGCCGATTTAGTGCCTGTTGCTGCTGTTGCTGTTGTTGCTGCTGCTGTTGTTGTTGGTACGCGGCTATTGTGGCCGGGGACAGCAGAGGGGATACATTTATAGGGGAGTGTGAAGAAGATCGCGGGGGTGGCGGTAAGTGTGGTGAATACTGCTGCTGTGAGGGCGGAGGTGGAGACGGGGAAGGCTGTGGGGTGTTCTGGGGTTGTTGGAGTTGAGTCTGGTACTGATGGTGCTGTTGGTGGTAGTGATGATGATGAGCCGACGAGGGCGGAACCGGCGGTGGCGGAGGCAGAGGTGGAGGAATGGCCTTGGCCGTCACACCGGCGGTCGGCACAGTGGGGAGCTGAGACGCGTTTGTGCTCAGGCACATATTGGCAAAAGTTTCGTCTAGAGAACGGAGCTGATTGTCAGTAGCGGCGGCGGCGGCGGCGTCGAACAGCGGCGAATGGGACGGTGACGGGGACGGAGAAGGGGAGAGAGACTTGGCAAAGGGCGAGTCTGCTCGAAGCCTTCTTGGTGATAATGAGGGGCTCGCATTCGGAGTGGGGGTCATACTCTGAAAGGGTATACTACCGAAAGGGTCAGTCTGGAGCGGTTGCGGTGCATACATAACCCTTTCTAGACCCTCAGTTATCAAATTTTGGAATTGCTGCTGTTGTTGCTGCTGCTGCTGCTGTGGTGGAGGTGGCGGCGGTAACGTCGGAGGAGGTTGTTGTTGCTGTTGTTGACTGTATTGTGGTTGCTCCTTGATAAAACTGGTCGGGTTCGTGGCCATCTGAAAGGGGCCTGAACCGGTCACCAGCGGATTTGAAGGTTGCGGTGCGGAGATCAAGAATGAAGAGCTGGAGTCAGGCATCTGTTTGGATTGATTGTTCCATTCGTTGACCACGGGTTCGCGAAAATTTTCACTGCTACTGAAATGTCCGAAATCATCAGACCCGGCCGGAATAGAAATGTCGGTTGTGAAGGCCGATTGATTTGAAGCGAATCCCATTGAATTCGCGGTGAAGGCTGGCACCAAGGCAACGTTGTCATTGGTCGTGAAAGCTGAACGTTCGGACGACGTACCGACAGGACCGGACGAGAAAGCGGTTGCTGTAAATGCCTGTGGTCCAGCTGTGAACGCCGTCTTTACAGATGTAAACGCCGATGGACCGGAAGTGAATATAGAGGGACCGGACATAAAGTGTGCAGGACCGGAAGTGAAGGCAGCGGGTTCAGGTGTGAAAGGGGGTCCAAATGGAGATGCAATAGTGGTGGGAACGGTGTCTTTTTCGCAAAAAGGAGTTTCAGTGGTTAAAGTTGATTTTCCTTGTTGAGAACTGTTTTCCAACCATGGTGTTTGTTCAGCCATCATGAGAGAAATGTTGAATTAGTTAAGAAGGCGTTAAAAGTGTCCCGTGAGGCACATTGAAATCCAATTTCAATTTTAATAATAATAATAATAATAATATTAATAATAATAATAATAATAATATGATGTAAATATAAAGTCACTATTAAATGAAATGTAAGTTCAATCCGAATGAAAGATTACGTCCAAATTATTTTACAAGACAAAGAAAACTTAAAGAAAAAAATAGTTTAACGTTACGAACTGGATTTACTTCGTTCAGCAGAAGAAAAAAATAATCGCAGGACGCTACTTCGGAAGTGTCTGGATTGCCATCATGAATGTGGTGATGCCAGCTCGTGGACAGGAAATTCTTACGCTTCCAAAACGGAATGGTGGGAAGACACAACTTGACGAGTCTGAAATCATAGCGAAGGAGACGATAAAGATATCAGCATGAATGCATCACAAAGAGATTGCTTGATAAGTATTGCCAGGTAGGGTTGGGAGTTTGGCGGGAAAATGAGATGGGCAGGTAGGCGTGTCCTGTATGCTGATTGGCTAAATCACAAACACACAGTGTAATAGCAATAACATGACGATGGCCGCAATGTAAAGAGGACATTTACAGAAGGAACGGTAGCGGCAAGGACAAAACTAATTTACATGAAGACGGATAAGGGCATAGGTTTAATTAAATGTAAAAAGATGTTAAAAAAATAAAAAAAGGACATATTGGCGAAAATTTACAATACCGGATACGAAGAACGAAGATATCAAAACATTTTGAATATTTCAGGAATTTATTATTTATCTCTCTACCTATTAGTGTTTGTTCATATCTATCTATCTATCTATCTATCTATCTATCTATCTATCTATTTATCTATCTATCTATCTATAACAGGTGCTATAAGCTTGGATGCGAGGGTGTTGTAATGGTCAACGGTTCGGAATTGCAAATGTGAAGGCGGAGTTTAATTTTTAGACAGGTTCGTTGTATTCACTTACTTGCAAATACCCTTGAAAAACACACACGCATGCACACACACACACACACACACATACATATATATATATATATATATATATATATACATTCTGTTTATATGTTAATTTTAATAGATAAAATTTATTTAAGTAAATGCTCTGTTTTTTTTTTAATAAACAGTATTAATTACATTTACCGGCTTGAATATGCGTTCTCCGACAGGAATCAAACCTGTGTCCTATACGGAATCGTCACTTGATCTGACGTGCTATACCTCTCAGCTACCGAGAAAGCGGCTGGTTAGCAAAGTCCAAATTACTGTTTATAAATTAACGGTTCAAATTTTTTCATTACTATTGGTTGTCAGTTTTTTTTTTTTTTTTTTTTTATACATTTATGTATTCAATCGAATCTTTACATACAAATATAAATCCGACCAGCATTAACACGTGCACTCTCAACTATAAAAGTGAATGTCCCAACTTTTGCAAAATAGCTATTATATCAAACTTAATAAACTGCGAAAAACAAACGCTTTAACAAGAAAGATTTTCTATAATGAATTAAAAATATTAAACAAACCCTCATTAATAATAACTTTCCTAATTACATCGATGATGAACAGATTAGACAAGCTATTGAGAATATAAATATAAATGAAATTGAACATAATACATCATCAAACAACTCTAAACATATCGACTACTGTACCGTAGTCAAATGCAATCTAAGTATAAGCAAGAGGAAAAAATTCTAAAAATATTTATAAACACTAATATATTCCACACTGATCCAAGTAAAAAATTAAATTAGTTATATACTATACTAAATTTAATACAACTAAACACACATCCACAACAACTCTTCTCTTGTAAAACTACATATCAGTTGCCTAACGTTGCCTCTTCACCTGTGAGGGAACTGTCCAGTGAGTGTGAGTGAGTGAGTCGTTCACTTTCTGAGCGACTGTTCGGTTCAACTCTCTGTCTACGGACGGAGAGGAACCCGAAGGAGGCTACGCCGAAGGGCGGAGTCTCCTTCGGGGAGGTAAAACCGGCCCTGAGCCCGTTTATACGGGTTCAAACGGGCATATTTTGGGGCCGAGCCCACGGGCTCGGGAAACCCACAATAAACAACCGACCTTGTGTCACATGTTGCCCCAGTGTGTGTGTGGGTGGGAGACTCAATATCGTGAGGGAACTGTCCAGAATCCAATGCCATAAAGAAGGACATAACATCTGAGCTGTTTCTGATGACAATTTCCAGTTTCTTAATATTTTGTTTAGTTTCTGGAAAGCATCTTTTGCTATTCCAACGTGAGCTCACATTTCTGTGTAACATTTTCTGACGTCTGTTATAAGCACACTCATCTAGTGACATGTTATGTACTTGCTCTAGTTTGACCTCTCCATTTTGTAGAGTGGGCCTGGGCTGGCCCTTTTGCCGATGACCATATTATGCAAGTGAGGATCTGTCTTTTCTTTTCAATTTCATTTACTACCAAGAAGTACCTTCAGTTTTCTTTCTGTTTCTTCCAACTTTTCCTAATATCAGAAGAATGACCGGTGATCGAGCAAGATGCAGGAAAAATGGAAAACGTTGTCTTTTCCAATAGATATTATAGCTAAATTGATGAATTTCGATTGGTTGATTCCATTCTACGGCTACTTACTGCTAGGTCATCTATCAGCTCTTAATAATAACAGCAAAGGTTATCGTGCCTATAATAGAAGACACGAAAATCTTCCCAAAAACTTGAAGTGAAGTTAGATCAAATTAGAAATTTACAGAAAAATTGAGACATCTTGAATAATTGGAGTTTGAGAAGGTAAAATAGGTGAGACATGAAGTGAATTGATACGACCAGGACCCCTTTCCCCACCCCGGCAAATATATATATATTGAGAGAATCTAGCTACAAATTACTTTTAAAATCGAATTCCACATTCATTTTTTACTGTATAATGAAAACTAACATTTTAAATTTGTAAGTTGTACTTGTGAGGCGTCTTATAATTGTCTTCACAATTATATATATATATATATATATATATATATATATATATATAGAGAGAGAGAGAGAGAGAGAGACAAAATTTCATCTAATTTATTACTTGATAATGAATGAAATCAGTCGATAGCAGGAACCTTAACAAGACTAAACAGTGGCTGTGGATAGTTTCTTTCCATCATCAGCAGTTGTTGTTGTTGTTGTTGTTCTTCTTCTTCTTCTTCTTCCTTATGTGTCGTCTCCCTTCAGGACGTAGCGATCATGGCTCTCCACAATTTCCTGTCCTTCGTAGCTCTTAATAAATTTTGTCTTTTTGTTGTTTCTCCTAAACCATACATTTACTCACGATCATTATGTAACTTTTGCGCTGTTTTCCTCTGTTCCTCTTGCCTTCAATCTGTCCTGTGTGTACCAGATTTTCCAAACCCTCCTTCCCCATAGGTGCCCTAGAAATTTGAACTGTCTCTTCCTGATATTAAGTATAAGTTTCCGTTTTGTTTCCATTTTGTCTAAAACCTCGTCGTTGCTTACATGTTCGGTTTAAGGTATCCTCAACATCCTTCTGTAAAATCGCATTTCTGTTGCTTCAAATCTCTTTTTTTTAAGGACATTGTCCAGTGTTCACTGCCATATAGGAGGTCTGATATTACGTAACAATTCAGTACAGTTTTCATTATTTTTAGCGAAGGTTTTCTGTCTCTTAATACTTTGCTTAGCTTTTGGAATTCTTCTTTGGCTATTCCAATGCGCCTTCGGATTCTTGTGTCGCACTTTCCGTCCTCTGTTGAAGCACTTCCCAGATATTTAAATTTTTGTACCTGTTTTACTTAGGTATTCCTAATTTGTCATTTGTATTTTGGACTCTAAGATACGAAAATTTACCCCCCACAAAAAAAAAAAAAAACGAGAAAAAAAAACTTACTTTAAAAATATAACTGACGTAGCTATATTAGTTATCTTTAAGGAAACTTGTTTGAATAAAGATTAGATGCTTAGATACACTTAAGATATATGTAATGTTGTTCTAAAGGAATCTCACTGTGGTGTAGATTATTATTTTAGCATTTATTGAATTAGGTTAGCTGTTGGTATTTTATCATATACCACCAATTTACTTATAGTCGTAGGTGGTGAAAAGCTTTCCGCATGAAGATTGTCACAGTCAACGATTTACTTTATTATATATATATATATATATATATATATATATATATATATATATATATATATATATATATATGTGTGTGTGTGTGTGTGTGCCGGGTGGAACAGCAAAAAAAGTGACCAAATTTTATAACAGCAAAATTGTCCAAATTTTAGATTAAGCTCCGAACCGTTGTTTCTTAGACATTATTAAAGATACCTTACTGGAATTCTGTGAGTTTTTTTTTATAACACTATTGGACTCTAAGTTGAGCAATAAGAATGCATAATTACTCTCTAAGCTTAACAGAAGAATCGAGATGAAATCGATCATAAACCAAAATGACATGTTCATCATTAATTAATCATAACTAGGGATTGGAAGCTCATGAATGATTGAAATAAAGTTGAAATATATATATATATATATATATATATATATATATATATATATATATATATATATATATATATATATAATAAAAAAGCTTAAATATATATCTTTGTATATATATTTATATATTTTGCATATGTATGTGTATATTTACCACTTATATTATCTCTCTCTCTCTCTCTCTCTCTATATATATATATATATATATATATATATATATATATATTGTCATCCACAGACTGTTTCGCTGTATCACAGCTCATTAGTAATGGCTAGACGTCCAGTTGCCTCTAGCTAGGACCGAAACCCGACTGAATTGGCGTCACGTTGATGTACGGCAGGGATGAAGGTGAGGGATATATATATATATATATATATATATATATATATATATATATGATTCAGGATAATTTTTCAACCAATTAAAGAAGATCTTTGCTCTCTCTAACCTTCTAACTTTCTGTCTTGGAGTAAAAACGTGCCTCACAGGTTTCACGTACGATTTCATTATCAAGTCTTTTTTTCAGTGTTCTTTGGACTGTCATAGCTGAAACTCATCTCTCATGTGCCAAGACGCTTTATGGATTGTGGCTTCCTGATCCATTTGTCCTCTCTACTGCTCTCTCTTTTTAAACTTATTCCCCGTTCTCTTGATCGTTCTTGGATCGACATTGTATATGGAAGCCAGAGTATGAATGTTGGTATCATTACTGAATGCCTGAATGATCTTTTTCCTTTCACCATTGCTCATTTGGGAAGACAGTGGGGCTGACACAAAACGATATTAATCTGTTCTCTTTCTAGCGGAATGTCTCAAAGGGTTTTTTCAGGGATTCTTACGAAAAATATAGTGTCAAGATGGCTAAACATCTTATCTGAAACCTGGAAAAAGGAAACACAGTTTAGTTTTTAGATATTAAACATTTTGGGGGAGAGATAATTATGGTGTTACACGATTTGGACAATTATGCTTCTACACGATTTGGACAATTTTACTGTTACACGATTTGGACAATTATGCTGTTACACGATTTGTGCAATTATGCTGTTACACGATTTGAACAATTATGCTGTTACATGATTTGGACAATTATCTTGTTACGCGATTTGGACAATTTTGCTGTTACATGATTTGGACAATTATGCTGTTACACGATTTGGGCAATTATCTTGTTACACGATTTGGACAATTTTACTGTTACACGATTTGGACAATTCTCTTGTTACGCGATTTGGACAATTTTACTGTTACACGATTCGAACAATTATGCTGTTACACGATTTGGACAATTATGTTGTTACACGATTCGGACAATTATGCTGTTACACGATTTGAACAATTATGCTGTTACATGATTTGGACAATTATCTTGTTACGCGATTTGGACAATTTTGCTGTTACATGATTTGGACAATTATGCTGTTACACGATTTGGGCAATTATCTTGTTACACGATTTGGACAATTTTACTGTTACACGATTTGGACAATTCTCTTGTTACGCGATTTGGACAATTTTACTGTTACACGATTCGGACAATTATGCTGTTACACGATTTGGACAATTATGTTGTTACACGATTCGGACAATTATGCTGTTACACGATTTGGACAATTATGCTGTTACATGATTTGGACAATTATCTTGTTACGCGATTTGGACAATTTTGCTGTTACATGATTTGGACAATTATGCTGTTACACGATTTGGGCAATTATCTTGTTACACGATTTGGACAATTTTACTGTTACACGATTTGGACAATTCTCTTGTTACGCGATTTGGACAATTTTACTGTTACACGATTCGGACAATTATGCTGTTACACGATTTGGACAATTATGTTGTTATACGATTTGGACAATTATGCTGTTACACGATTTGGACAATTATGCTGTTACACGATTCGGACAATTATGCTGTTACACGATTTGGAGAATTATTTGTTACACGGTTTGGACAATTATGCTGTTATACGATTGGAACAATTATGCTGTTACATGATTGGGACAATTATGCCGTTACACGATTTGGAAAATTATGCTGTTACACGATTGGAACAATTATGCTGTTACACGATTTGGACAATTTTTCTGTTACATCTATAGGTAGATTATTTTCAATTTACTCTTAAAGTACTCTTAAAATACTCTTAAAGTTTGCTGCGTAAGGAAAGATAAAATAAAATCTTATTCCTCCAGACACAGTGTGAAAGGGTGACGCACGTTCGAACGCTGACGGAGTCTTTCGAATGCACAGGCCAGTAGATGTTATTCACACTGTTTAATATAAAATAAAAAATAGGATATCTACTCAAAAATGGGTATCCACAAAATAACGTAGTAGGAAATTATATATATATATATATATATATATATATATATATATATATATATATATATATATATATATATATACTAGCAGCATAGCCCGGCTTCATTCAAAAATCATACGACTCATACAGCAATCGCTATCACTTGACTTAAAATATTTTTGCCCTTCCTTGCCTTTAAAAGAGTGCCCTTTGCCGTGCTGATGTTGCTACAAGCCTTACTTCTTGCCTATCTCACACTGCGAATTTTTTCTAAGCTCTACACTAAACATTAAATCTGTTACGAAAAAAGAACTAAACAAAATGAACACAAATACTTTTTCACACCCAACCCAGTTCTGCGGAATCAGAATCCACGTTGAGTTTAAGCATGCGAATGATCCAATTGAAGTAAAGTGCCATGCAGATTTAAATTTTTCCCACTTGTGACGAATGTAGCTATCGATTTTTTTTGCATGCTAGCATGCTAGTTAACATTCGTGTCAGTCAGCTGTTGGCTCTCACGCTGGCCAATAGAATCTTCCTGTCTTTTCGTGGCAGGCAGCTATTGGCTCTCACTCTGGCCTGTACAAAATGGTCGCAAATTACATGAAGACTGCCGTAGATGCATGAAAAAATCGATTATTTCCACTATCGATGGGAGTTGGGAAATGCAAAGTCGGTCTTGGCCTTCTCACTCACTTGAAGCATGTGGATGTAAATTTTGGTGCAAATCTGTCGAAAATTGCGGCCGTGCATTCGTTACACACACACACACACACACACACACACACACACACACATCCTGCTTTTTATAGATAGAGATCATCTAATACTCAGTAACCCATTTCGTCTTAGTGGCTTTATTGCCTTACTTGGAGTGAAATGATTAAAAAGAAATTGAACTTTTTATTAATTTACAAAAATACATTCCTTGAATTCACACCAGTCATACAATTTGTGCAATGTTTATTTCGCTTTCAAATATTCCGTTTTCAGTTCATAAACAACATTTTATATCTTCACCTGCTTATCGACAAATCCATCCGTTTGGCAATTAGTCTAACCACCACTACCATAAACCGGAAATGCTTTTGGCATAGGCTGCTTACTTTACATGAACTGAAGCAAAAAAGTAAATATAAAAAAAACAAAAAAACACAAAGTTGTCTCCCTTGGTGATTTCCGGCCAAAATCCATAAACAAATATTTATCCCGTGTTCACAGAATTAGAAAGAAGATTTACGACTGTTTACCATGAGTGAAGATATCTACATAAAAGGCGTAGTTAAAAACCCCGACGCGCAGAAAGGACACTGTCAGCCTTAAATTTCCCAAACTTGAAGCATGGTTCATTATAGCTTCTTGTGTAATTTGAATCTATAATATTTTTGTGTGAGTAGTCTTGTCAGCACAGTATACAGTATCATTCTAATTCGAATCTATGAAAAGAAAGAGGCTCTTGGAAGAATCTTGATAAAAAATAATTTGCTTTGCTGTTCTAAAGTGATGGATATAGTCGAATCATTTGAAATCTTATTTTTTCTTATTCGGTCGAGCTAGCCCGAACACTCATGAGTCTATCACGCCAACCATCACCATCGTGTATCAAGGTCGGAAGGTCATTAGGTGGCAATGTAAGTGGTTACTGGCAGACCAACCCGTCTTGCGCCATGGCTAGATGTCCAGTTCACTAGATGACTCGAAAGTTCTTGGTTTGCTTGCTAGCAGTGTCCTGCAAATCACTTCTCTTGGAGACATGTTGAGATGTTGAGTGTTTCCCCGTGCGTGTATTGAAATAAGGACAAACACATACGTAGGGAAAAATACTGGTATATCTGAAGAGTTATTTACAACAGAGAGATTAGTAGTCAAACGAACGCAGGTTAGTCAGTAACAATCAGAAAGAGTATAAAATCCAACTGTATCTTCCGGTAGAGAGACGGAAGTGTGATGGTCACCTGATCTCCCAGAACTCTATAGAACTGTCCTATTAGTAGTAGAGAGATCAGTCCATTCTGATGAGAAGGTGGATGGCACCAACAAGACAACATCCAAATAAATCACAGCTTTATGGACGCATCCCGTATACTTCTACAGCCTTACGTGTACGTCGAATGTGTTTTGTAATCTAGATTGGTATATCAACCTTCTGTAGTGACGCCAAGTGTCAGACAAGTCAGTCTGTTCTTACTAAGTTTAAGATGTGTCTCTTTGTGAATTGATAGCTTTGGAAACACAACATAGCAGGACATAGTCACGTTAACTCACGTCATAATCCCGTGAGGGGTACCATAAATACTGTAGCTATAGCACGTTAGTCATATCTGAGCTCGGGCTTTCCAGTCCTCACTTGCCTGTTTTGATAGAGTTCAAAAGCATCTACGCGGACTTGTGGGTGATGAATTATTTTCCACTCTACAACTCCTTTCCCCCTGACGAAACTTCATTAGCCTCTCGCTGCTCTATTACTATTTCTATGCCATGTCTTCTGACGAACTACTTTCCATGGTCCCAACATCCCCGATCGTTATATCTGGGATTCACCATGCGACTTACACTAGTGAGAATCATTCCCATTCCCTTCGCATTTATTAGTGAGAAGTAAATTTCGTTCGGACAGCTTCTTCCCAAGAACTTCTGCTTTGTGGGATCGACTCAAATGTTGAGCACTTCAAGTCTAGGGTTAAAAGTTACCCTTGCTGCATAGCCCCATGAACTTCACTTTCTGCTTTTCTTATGTTCATACAGTAACTCTCTAACTTGAGTGGCGCTTGGGCCTTGTATTAATTGTAAATATTAGTTTAAAAAATGTGTTCTATCTAAGGCAAGGCAGTCTGATGAAGGTTGACTTTGAGTTATGTGTTTCTAGACTGGTTGCCAGCTCAAGACAAGCGCCAAATCAGCTCTGGCTTCTTGCCATATCACGTTGAAACACCGCTCCTCGTACGAAAACTGAAGTTAAGCAACATTGACACCTGTCAGTACCTAGAGGGGCGACTGCTTTGGAATATCAAGTGCTCCGATGTATGGGTGGTGTAATGGATAACAGCTCGGAATTGAGCATCGGAGAGCCGGAATTCGAACTCGGCTCTCCGACTCCTCAATCCAAGCCGCTATCCATTACTCCACCGTGCCTTCGGCATATACCTCTCAGAAAGACATCTCGCATAATGGGTAAGATATTAGATGAAGTCACCATTGCCACTAATGGCATACCGTTATGTGGGAGGTTTTTGTGGAAGGCACATGCAGGAGTATTTTTCTGCCGAACCCTGTATTATACCAAGATATCAATTATATCATTTTCCCCCATTTTAAGGCCTATGTTCTTCGGAAAATAGCCGAGGTACTTCAGCAAAAAAATATCTTAAATGTTTTTATTAGTGCTGCCTATGTTATGTTTAACCATATTTCATACGGCCCACTCTTCGGAAAAGTTTGCCAATGCCTGACCTAGATCGTTGAATTTTTCTACCTGCTAGATTGTGATACACATCCGATTAGCGCAGTCATCAGACTCGCCCAATGTAGCTCTACATTCATCACTAAAAATCATTGGTGAGAAATACCTGCACGTTTCTCTTTGTGTTGTTTTCTTACAGGTGATAGTTTGGCTGCTTTAATCTTTTTAGTCAATGTTCTTTATATTCTGCATTTTACTCTGTTTACATTCTCCCATTACCAACTTAAAATATTTTCTTACTGTTTAATCTACCTTTCAAATCTTTCTTCGTGACATTCTTAAAAATAATTTTTCTTGTGCTTCTCTTTCCAACGTTTTCAATTTCTTTGTTTTTTGCTATTATTTTCTAATATTTGTTTTTCTTTTCCCATTTTCCAATCTTATATCATTACCTTCTCGGCCTGTGAACGCCCTTTGTTGGGTATAAGCCTTTCCTCAGATTCACGCGTAGGAATGGGGCATTACTATACCGCACTGGGGGCACCTCGGTGTGGCGTAATGGTTAGCAAGCTTGTTTTGCTAGAACAATTACGACTGAGTAGTGAGTTCGATCCTCACTGGGTGTCCCATACCTTCGGCCTTGTGCCAAATCTAAGCTATGCTTAGAAAATCAATACCACACTGGCCAAAAGAGTAATGGTAGGAGCGGATGTAACACGCTCGTGTAATCATACCAGTTTTCGATTCTTCATCACCCAAGGGTATTTCCGCGTAAGTGAACGTAACGAAACCCGACTGGAACTCTATTCCGGCACTCCAATTCCTCATTCCGAGCCGTTACCTATTTCAGTACCTGGTATACACATGCTGTTACTTATCTAGGCACTGACCAGGCTCGGCGTTGCTTAACTTCGGTGATCGGACGAGAGCCGGAGTTTCAACATGATATGGCCGTAAGCACTAATCTTGCATACGCATCACTAAATAACGTTGCAATTTCATCTATCAATTTTAAGTTTATTACTGCCGGCGGCAATAATATATATATATATATATATATATATATATATATATATATATATATATATATATATATATATGTGTGTGTGAAATAAAAAAAATTAAATATAAATATAAACTTCCTGTCGAAGAATAAGAACTGACACCGCACAATGAGTTATTGCAAATATTTATAGTAGAAAAAAAACGAGCTGAAATTCACGTAATGTATTTATCCTATATATATATATATATATGTGTGTGTGTGTGTGTGTGTTTACTATATAAATATACATCTAAAAGTATATTTACCATGGAAATATAGATATATACATATATATATATATATATATATATATATATATATATATATATAAAAGGCAGGATGTGTGTGTGTGTGTGTGTGTAACGAATGCACGGCTGCAATTTGCGACGGATTTGCACCAAAATTTACATGCACATGCTCCAAGTTAGCGGGAAGGCCAAGGCCGACTTTGCATTTCCCAACATCTTTAAAGGTAAGGAATGTCAAAAATATTTTAAGTGAAGTGATAGCGATTGCTGTATGAGTGGTACGATTTTTGAATCAGGCACGGGCAACGCCGGGCCATGCTGCTAGTTCTAAAATATAATTTTATTCTGAAAATAAAAGTATATCCTGAATATTTTACCATAATTGGGAAGTGACTACCGATTTCATTTTGAAAAACTAGTCTTAACAAAGCTGACAGTGTACGATTATTGATACAAGTATATTAGTTAATGAATCAATAAAAGTTCAATGGACATATCTCATTTAACAACTCCAGAATTTCGTGTCAAAACGCTCGTCAGAATTAGATGTTCGATAAATGTATTGAAATTTTTATCATTAGAGAGTCACGTGCGAATTTCGCGGTTTTTTTTATTTAAGTTTGTTGAAGAATCCTACTTCTTAACTCTTAAGGTAATGATTGAGTAAGCCCATGGCGAATTCTACGATAATAAAATATCTGTAAAAATTCCCTATCGTATCGTTAAATATTTGAGCTTAACAGCTTTAGCAAAATATTGCAATACCAATCATACATATTAATGACGGTCATTATTTTAAGAAGTGGGTAAAAATGAAAAGTTTTGAAAAGGACAAATTTTTCCATTTCACTGAAACAGACGTTAAACATTTCTATATTCTTTTCTTTCTTTCTTTCTTTCTTTCTTTCTTTCTTTCTCTCTTTATTTTTACTTTCTTTCTTTCTTTCTTTCTTTCTTTCTTTCTTTCATTTTCTCACTGAAATCAGGTTGTGGCGATTCCTCTCTTACCACGTGATCAAAACGGAATAGTCCATTATTTATGAGGTATTGGCAGGGGAAGCGTTTAACACTTTTATCTTCTTTTCTCTTCTTCTTTCTAGACAAATTACCGTTTTACGAATATTTTTCTTAATAATAACTCGAAAATAATTCAGCAGACGATGTTATTTCATTTAATTTATGGTAATTCGATTTTTGGCGATTGTTTACTCGGTTTTCGTTGTTCGGTACTGTGCGTTTGAAAAATGGCATTTTATCGCATTCTATCGCGGTCGTCTTCGATTCTCGGCCTTGTGGCTAAGATTTGATCACAGCTACGACTAGCTTGGACCGGCTCGGGTCTGGACCAGCTAGGACAAACTAAGACCAGCTATGACTAGCTTAGACCAGCTCTGACCAGCTTGGACAAGCTTCGACCAGCTAAGTCCAGCTTGGATCAGCAGCCAGAGTGAAAACACTCAGGTACCCACGTTAAAAACCGACCTTGTGTCACAACCTGTCTCAGTGGAGTGGGGGGGGGGGTCAAGTAAATAAAGCTCCTCGGTCTTTTGGCAGGGATCAAAGTGTAGTATCTGCCCTCGTACGGATAAACTACATTTCATTTCTGGATTCGGACGTAGCGCAAATAAAATTATTATTGCGAGGTCGCCGATCTCAAGGGAACAACTGCTCGCAGCAGTATCTACCTCATTACACTAAAGTGTGGAAATTAGTAAGATCAAAGTGTAATATTTGTTCTTATCAGTTTAATAAGATTCTCACCCGAGACTTGAATATATACGTCTTTCTTTCATTTTCTCACTGAAACCTAGTAAAGTCATTTCTCCTCTTTCAACGCGATCAAAACACGGAATAGTCCATTATTTATGAGGTATTGACAGGACGTGACGGTCGTGCTGACAAACTAAGCGATGGACAAGCACAATTATAACAGGATAATTGATTGATTGGCTGGTTCGTTTTCTACGGTTTATCAACCCTTTGAAGATTATTTAAAACCAGAAAATATTTTTAGATTGTAAGAATTTTGGAGATAATTATGGTTTAGTGATAGAAGTCTTACTAATTAATCCACAGCTGGAGGTATGGAGTTAGATTAAGATTAGATTAAGTTAGATTCATACATTTTCCAAATGTATTTGCGCGTAAGTGTATTTAACGAACCGAACTGGAATTTGATGTCGTCTCCCCGATTAACAATTTCGAGGCATTATCCATTCCAAACTGACAGTACTGTTAGACATTTTCATGACGGTCGTCTTCGAGTATAGAATCCAGAGGTTGGCAGTGAATATTTCAGAGAAAGTAGGAAAGCGTAGTGCAGGTTCGCAGTGAATATCGCAGCAAAGTAGCAGAGCGTAGTTCTTCCGTCTGTCATGTTCGCCGGACAAGTTTCCTCTGGTCATTCCGGTAGGAAAACAAAGATAGCCGCCTTTATATACGACGGATACAGTGTTGTGCGGCTTCTGATTGGTCAACCTTCTATTGGTAGACGATAAAAGGAATTAAGTCATTTTGACTCGCTCACTAGTCATGCATATACCCCCCCCCCCGTAACAAGTACCTAGTATTCCGAAGCGGTCATACATCTAGGTACTGACCAGGATCAACTTTGTTTAATTTTGGTGATCGCACGGGAACCGATGTTTCAACGTGATACGGCCGTAAGCCCTGAAATTATTATTAGATCTCATATTTATACTACACGGTCTCAACGCTAATCATATCAACTGGTTTACCGCAGAAAGAAGTGGCAACTTACTGCGGGAATAAATCTGCCTCGTCAATCATTTATGGAAAGGTACATGATCGCCCAAGCATGGCACATAACTGACTGATCTTGTTTTTTTTTTAATATCACCATACAGGGTGTCCATCGTCCTGGGTATGATGATAATCTATATTGGCGTCCTGGGTGGGACGATGGGCTGCGTCCGGCGGCGGAGACTCTGGTTGGGTGGTTTTCGGAAGCGTGGAGCCACCTCTTGGTTGCTGATGTTCCCGGGTCCGCCCTGACCCGAGGTGGTGACGCCTGTTGGGGTCCCACCTGTGGGTGGGTAGTTGGCCCCCGGACTGGGGTCGGGACGCCGTGAAGGTGTAAAAATAGGTTTCAATACCAGCGATACATTTTTGAAGGAAAACCACCAGTGCATTTTTGAGGAAGGGAATGTTGCCACCAGTGCATTTTTGAGGAAGGGAATGTTATCAGCGGTGCATTTTTGAAGAACAAAATATTATCAACAATACATTTTTCTTTTTTTTAAAGATATCGTGTATTGGACAAAGATACGGGACATCACTGATCTAAAGCAAAAGATCACTGATGCCATTGCAACCATTGATGAGGCTATGCTACAGCGAACATGACAAGAAATCAAATAACGTAAGGATGCCTATTAATCTTGGTCAAAATTATTGAAGAATGGTCATGTTTTTGTGATTGGCAGCTTAGTTTCATCATTTTACAGTTGATATAACCTTAAGTACCGTGCCAACGCTTTCTTCTCTCGCACTTCTCGCTTGTGGAACTCTCTTTCGGCCTCTTATTTTCCAGTTAACTTTCATCTTCAAAAATTTTAATGCAATGTCGATTCTTACCTGTTGTCATCTTAATTCCTGTTCATTTATTTTTCTCTAGTCTTAATAATGTTTTTTTTTTTTCACATTCTTTAACGCTTAGTAGCCTATTGCATCTTAGTGGCATTATTTTCTTTCTTAGGGTGAAATGATTTAAAAAAACAACAAAAAAACAACAACAAAAAAAAACAGTGGGGGTTTGTGTGTGTAGTTTACAGGCCACAATTTATTATGAACAAGTTTATATACTCCAATCTCAGGCGTAGTACATACTGCTTTGAACAATTCTTTTTGTCCATGAAAAACATCCAAACTGCTGAAAGAAATCGGTTCTGTGATTCCCATTTAACTAACATTCTTAGAATAAAAACTGGTACAATAAAAGCAGATATTAACAATATTAAAAAAGAAAAGCAATGTCAAAAATCACATTGAATTTATTTTATTTTGTGTATGTATATTTTCTTTTTTTATTGTCAATTATACAGTATTTTTTTATAATTATATATATTTGTTATTAAAATTTGATATTCACAATGTTTTGAACTTTTAAAATAAAATAATTTGTGACCCGGTGAATATACTTAAATTTCTATTTTGGTGGAGTAATGGATAGCGGCTCGGATTAGGGAATCAGAAATCCGAGTTCGAATTCCAGTCGAATCCATTGCATTCACTTACGTGCTAATACCCTTAAGAAAGGTATGGATCTCCTTCTTCTTCCCCAAGCTATGGGTAAATAGCAGGACAAACCGGGTTCTATAGCCTTGGATGGCAACTGGTCTACCGCAGAAAAGAATGGTAACCTACTGCAGGAAAAAAAAATCTGCCTCGTCAGTCATGATCGCTTAAGCGTGTATCACGCATGGCACATAACTGACTGGGGAATAAAGGTTGCACAACCCTGAAAACTTTTATTGTTATGTTGTTTTGAGTGCTGAATCTAGTGTTGAGACAGAAAATACTCCCAAAAGAAGTGTAAAAGAATTAACCTTTATCACTCTGTATGTGATTTTGCTGTACAAAACTTTTATCCTGTCATTGAAGGTGACTCTGATCCCTGTATTTGAATTTGTTTCGATTTCACAGCTCTTGTCATATGCTGCTATTGTAATATTGCATTTAACTATTTCAACAGTAAAAAGGTGGGATCTAGATGCTAGTTGCACGCTTAAATTCATGTAGTGCAGGTACGTCAGAGCAGTTGATGATATGAAAATAATTGTAGAAAAGACAGGAGGAATCCACATCACGTCTGTGAAAAAAGTGACTGAAATTCAGATGCCAAGTTAGGATCGATTACATTGCTGATCCTTCTTTGGATTTTGTCAAGAACCTCGAAACGAATAGCAGAAGCACCCGACCAGATATGGCAAGAGTATTAAATGCACGGTCGAATGGTCAATTTGATTTGTGAAGATGGACTCTGTTGAGAAAAAAACTGGCACGACACAGTGACCTAACCATCATTGCAGTAGTTACAGCTATTGTTTCAATATAGATTTTCCACATTAAGTCAGCTGTAAACGTGAGGCCACGTAGGCGCAGCGTGACGGTCTCCAGGAGTCGAGCATCAGTCATGCTGATAGTGGGCAGGGAATTTTCACTATGGTGGTTAAATGAAATCAGTTTAGATTTGGAAGCATTAAAATTTACAAGACATTTTCTGCCCCAATTAACCACTGATTGTAGGTCCTTTTCAAGTGCAGCGGCCGGGTAAACTTTGCCAGCTTTGGTGAAATTATCAATAAGGTTACTGCAATTGAGAAGCCTTTAAAAAGAAAACTGTAGAAATAATGCAAAGTGCTAAAGGTTAGATAGAAATTTAAGCTATTTTGGGAAAACTTGGCTCTTCGCTGGAAGTTGAGTGCAGTATCTATTCTGACATAAAACCACAATCGTCTAGATTAGTGGTTCTTAACCTTTTTACCCATGAATCACTTTTACTACTAATAATTTTGTTTGGTGCATAACGATTCGATGAAAAAGGCTCATTCTTTATTTTACTAATAGATAAGTTTAGGAATTGTATTATAGAAACGGTAAATGTATATGATTTATTTAGAAGTAAAACTAATTTAATGAAAACAAACTTGTATATAAATAAACTAAATTCTGAATACATAAACCATTTTAAAATATGTGAGTAATTAAACTAAAAAAGGGCAGATTTATTCAATGAGATACTTGTGGTTGATAGTGCTTTGTGAGTTTTTTTTTTATATTCGGTTTCATTGATGTCAAAGATGGTCGAAGATCAGTCCTTTTAAAAATGTTCAGTTTATTATTATATTAATTAATTTATATAAGTTATAATCTTTATATCAGTTTCCTTATATATATATATATATATATATATATATATATATATATATATATATATATATATATATATATATACATATCTATATATATATTACATACATATATCTCTCTATATACATATATATTACATACATATCTCTCTCTATATATTACATACATATCTCTCTCTATATATATTACATACATATCTCTCTCTACATATATTACATACATATCTATATATATATATTACATACATATCTATATATATATTACATAAATATCTATATATATATTACATACATATCTCTATATATATATTACGTACACATATCTCTATATATATTACATACATATCTATATATATATTACATACATAACTATATATATATATTACATACATATCTCTCTTTATATATTACATACATATCTCTCTCTATATATTACAAACATATCTCTCTATATATATTACATACATATCTCTATATATATTACATACATATCTCTCTCTCTCTATATATATATATATACATACATACATATATATATATACATACATATCTATATATATATATTACATACATATCTATATATATATTACATACATATTTCTCTATATATATATTACGTACATATCTCTATATATATTACATACACATATATATATATATATTACATACATATCTCTCTATTACATACATATCTCTATATATATTACATACATATCTCTATATATATTACATACATATCTCTATATATATTACATACATATCTATATATATATACATACATATATATATATATATTATAACATATCTCTCTATTACATACATATCTCTCTATATATACTACGTACATATCTCTATATATATTACATACATATCTCTCTCTATATATATTATATGCATAAACATATATATTACATAAATCCCTATTTTTAAATTTAAAACGTGAAAGTTTTGTTCTAATCTTCCTCTTCTTCTGTACAAATAACATCACCTCAAATCCATATTTGAGCTGAAAATCATTAAAAGGTCTCAAATACTGCAAATGTCGGCTTGGCTCAATTGTGTGAACTCACTGTCTCCTACTCCAGTCAATTCAGCATTCAGATATTAACTCCTTGATGACGATCAAGTGTTTTGATGACGGCGTCCTCGAAGTACAAGAGTCTTTAACACTAGATTTTATAACAATGGCTAAAAACAAATTCATTTTTGCCTAAAGGAGAAAATAGTAATAATCACTTTTGCAGAACAATATAAACTAATAAACTAAAATCAGAGCACCGTTCTAAATGTAGGTATTGAAACAAATTCCTTTCACACTACCTGAAACCAGGTCACGGCTCCAAAGATTAAAAAATTTACAACCCATAACCTAAAATTTCTGAGAGGATGGAATAATGAAGCTGTCTCAAAATGTCGTAAGCTAGTCAAACAAAATACTATGGTTGAATAAATCTTTATACATAGATCTACATAATGTCTTTGAATTTCATGTCCATATTATAATGATTTAAAAAAATTATAATACGCAATAAATATTAATTTTTAAAAAAATAATCTAATTTCTTCAATGTGCTTAATTCACTTGTGAATATTAAACCCATAGATCGAATATTATACAGTAAATATTTCAGATCAAAATTCGATTAAAAACTCCGTATCAGGTGAGGAATTTGTTAAGCCACTCTTGTCATGTCATTGGTTTTCGTGTAATAAATAGAAATAAAACGCATAATATTGCTGGATATTGACGGAATTGGTGTAGAACTGACGTGAGTTGGGAAATAACTTCGCTAATTTAAGATGTGGACCATATTAGGGATGTCACGGTAACAAATAAACTGACTGTAAATGACTTTTAGGATAGTTAGTTAGTGGATAATCCGTTCGATACTTAGAAATAGGAAGTGACAATTTTGCTGAGATTGTGGCGATCACAAGGTGTTAAGAAATATTTAGTGATTGTTTCACGAAAGCAATGAGTAATGTTATTCTTCTGGGATGCTGCCTGAATGATGTATGGGTTTGTGTTTCACCTGTAAGAAAACCGGAAAACAGTGGGTGGAACAAAAAGAAGAAAAGGACGAAGGAAATAAAAAAAGAGAGAGTAAAAATGGAAGGAAGATTGGAGGAATGGTGGCAGGAGAAAAAAAAAGGAAAAAAAAAAAACAAGTTAATAATAAGCAACAAAACCAAATCGATAAATAAAGTAAAGAAAAAAAAATAATGAATGATGACGAAGAAGGAAAAAAAATGATGGATGAATGAAGCGAAAGGAGGATGTAAAGAAATATAAAAATAAAATAAAAATGAACCTAAAAGCAATGAAATTTTAAAAAAAAAATGGTGACTAGAACGAAGAAAGCGAAAAAAATATGAATGACTAAATCGAAGCAAATGAAAAAAGAAAGAAAAAGAAAAAAATAGAGAAAATAAATGAATGAAATAATAAAGAAAGATTTCTTTAAAATCTTAATTGTTCACCCAATACAAGGCCCATGAGGCACTCAAGGTAGAGTTACTGACTGAGGTCATTTCACGTACTAGAAGGAGGTAATGAGTGCAGACGATATATAGGAAAGACAACGGTTAAGCTTAGACTTAAAGTAGTTAATATTGGTTGCTTGTCTTTCCTTAGCGGCATATCAACATCTCTATGGGTTATTTAATGCCGAAATCTAAAGATTTTGTACGCCATTTTATTCTATTTTTTTGATTTCAAGATAATAATATGTTTTGGTGATCCATATCTTACTATTAGGTTGGTGCAAAAATAATGACGTAATAATGTCGTTTTTTTGACGTTAAAAAATACGTCAAAAACGACATTATTACGTCATTATTTTTGTACCAACCTAATAATTAACCCATAGCTGGGGGAAGAAGAGATGGATTCATTCCTTCCCCTAGGGTATTTACGCATAAGTGAAAGTAACGAACACAACTGAAACTCGGCTCTTCGTTTAAGAATTTCAAACCATTATCCATTAGACTACTCACGCATCCGACCTTAAAACTCGTGGTATTTCTAAGCGGTCACCCGTCTAGGTACTGACCAGGCACGACGTTGCTTAACTTCGCTGATCGTACTGGAAGCCGTGTTTCAACGTGATATGACCGTAAGCTTAAAATGATTAATTTTGCAGTGATCTAGGAAGCATCCTCTCGGGAGCCTGTTCTACGAAGCAGCGGTTCTTTGGGAAGAGACTGTTCAAATGGAATTCCCTTCTTAGTAGAGAAAGAAACACAAACATGCAGAGCATTACTAGAATAAATAAATAAAGAAAGAAAGAAAGAAAAAAGAAAGAAAGAAAGAAAAAAAGAAAAAAAGAAAGATTGAAACTAGACAGGAAAACAAAAAAATGAATAAATAAATGTGGGTAACTGAATGACAAAAAGTTATACGTTTCAAAGACACATGGCACAGTGGATAAAGGCGTTGGTTAGACCCAGTGACAGGACCCAAAGAGTGTGAGTTCAATACCCGGTTAAGGCAGTGGAGAACTTTCAGAGGGAAATTAACAGGAGATAACTGATAATTGACATCCATTAAACATGGCACGTGGAACTAGAACAGTCTACCCCAGTGATCGAAATAAATGGTTCAGTTCGACATTTCAACCACCTGAAGAAGGCCGGAGCGTACAACGGCCGAAACGTTGTAATAAATATGACGGCAAAAGTGAGGGCAATAGTCCGAATAATGTAAGTAGTGTACATAATACCTCATCTCAGAAATATAGACAGATACTAAATAGTTTGGGTATTATACAACATTTCAGATCACTATTCGGCTAAGGATTGGCTTGCCGGTCGTATCCGAGTGTGCCTGTCTCCTAGGACGGCAAGCCAATCCCTGTAGCAGAAGAATGCACAGGCAAATTTGTGTTTGTTCAACGCTCACAGAGTCCACCATACAGAGCGGAACTTAGCTACTGTTTCTGGGAGAGAGCGCATTGTCTTGCGCGATCAACAGTTTAGAAAAAAAGGTCAAGATGAATTGCAACCTCGTGGTAGCTCAACCATCGACGGCTCCCAACTAGTTCCGTATATCCAATTTCACTTGGGTCAACCCAATGGTTTTCAGGCTCTTTCCAAATATGCCACACATCTGACATCGTCTCTTCAGACTGATAACATCAAGTAATCACCATTGTGAGATTCGAACCCGAGTCTCATGTTTGGCAAACGAACGTCCTAATCACTCCAACATGCAGCCTAAATGTATTGATATTGATTGATTGAATAATAATACTTAGCAGATCTGCATTCGAACCACTCGGGATCCTCCTGTCCATTCATCTAACAACTATGAGTCATTTCACTATCTTTTGGCTCACCAAAAACACAAAGTATATTGGAAAGAATTTTAGATTGTGCATGAAAAAATAACGGTTGAATATAATCTCTGTCACACGCAAACACAGAAAGGGGACTACAAGAACTCATAGGAAAGCTAGTGAAATAAAGCGAGAAGAAAGGGCTAAATGTCCATTACAAAAAGACAGAATGCATGGTTGTTAGCAAAAGGGACAGTCCAACATGTAAATTACAAATTGGAGATGCCGAAATCAAACAAATATAAGAATTTAGATATCTGGGAAGCGTTTTAGCAGAGGACGGAAAGTGCGACACTGAAATCCGAAGGCGCATTCGAATAGAGAAATATGCCTTTCAAAAGTTAAGCAAAATGTTAAGAAACAGGAAATTATCGTTAGAAACAAGAAAAGAGTACTGAAATGTTCTGTAATACCCGTCCTCTTATATGGCAGTGAATGTTGGAAAATATCCTCACAGCCAAAGAAGAGACTTGAAGCAACAGAAATGTGGTTCTACAGAAGGATGCTGAGAATACTATGGACAGAACACGTGAGCAACGATGAACTTCTAGAGATAATGCTAACAAGAAGGACACTTATACTTAACGCGAGGAAGAGACAGTTGAAATTTCTCGGACGCATAATGAGGAAAGAGAGTTTGGAAAATCTGATACTCACAGGAGAGTTTGAAAATAAGAGAGACAACGGAAAACAGCGCATGACCTACGTGGCGAGCTTGGGCGGAACAGGCTTTGGGAAAGATGGCCAAAAGACAAATTTATTTAGAGCTGCAAATCACATGAAATTGTGAAGAGCCATAATTTCCAACGTCCTGGAGAGACACAGTACACAAGAAGATATCAGACTAATTAATGGTCGGTAAGTGAATGACAAAACTGTAGATCGCATGTTACACGTTTCGTTCCTTGACTAAATATTTTTATTGATGGGATCCTATATATATATATATATATATATATATATATATATATATATATATATATATTGAACAATAAGAAAATAAAAAAAAAATTAAAAAAATTATTAAAATCTTTAGACACACTGGGTTGTAGGTTAATATTCTTTCGTTTTTTTTTATTATTATTTCATTTAGATTCCTCGACTAGTTTCGACCGAAATGGCCATCATCAGGAGAAGAAATATTTCTGCTTCCTGGTAGCAGTAAACTACAGAAATGAATGTCTTTTGCTGGAGAAAATGAACTTTTGTCTGTAGTTTTCATTTGTTTTTTTATTTTTTTTATCTTTTTAACAGGAATCTTTTAACATTCCTTGTGTTGATCAAACAGTCTCTTTTAAGTTGTTATTTGAGATAAGAGCTGGATACATATATATATATATATATATATATATATGTGTGTGTGTGTGTGTGTGTGTGTGTGTAGGTATAGGGAACGAAATATAACAAACATCTGTTGTAGATCTGTAAAATAGTTCATTGTTAACGTTAATAATTGAAGAGTGTACAATTTGTAAACACCTAAGGAAAGATATCCGTATATCTCTATCTATAAAAGGCAGGATGTGTGTGTGTGTGTGTGTGTGTGTGTGTGTGTGTGTGTGTGTGTGTGTGTGTGTGTGTGTGTGTGTGTGTAACGAATGCCCGGACGCAATTTTCGACGGGTTTGCACCAAAATTTACATGCACATGCTCCAAGTTAGCGGGAAGGCCAAGACCGACTTTGCATTTCACAACTCCCACCGATAGTGGAAATAATCGATTTTTTCATGCTTCTACGGCAGTTTTCATGTAGTGGTCAGAGTGAGGGTCTATAGCTGGCTGCCACGAATAGGCAGGAAGGTTCAACAGCTGACTGACACGAATATTAGCTAGCATGCAAAAAAAAAAAAAAAAAATCGATAGCTGCATTCGTCACAAGTGGAAAATTTTAAATCTGCATTCCACTTTACTCCAATTGGCTCATTCGCTTGCTTAAACTCAACGTTGATTCTGATTCCGCAGAACTGGGTTGGGTGTGAAAAATATTTGTTGTTAACATTCTTTTTTCATTCGGTTTTTCCAGTTACGAGTCCTTTTTTTTTTAAGCTGATCGTTTTGTGTTCATTTTGTTTAGTTCTTTTTTCGTAACAGATTTAATGTTTAGTATAGAGCTTAGAAAAAATTCGCAGTGTGAGATAGGCAAGAAGTAAGGCATGTAGCAACATCAGCATGGCAAAAGGCAAGGAAGGGAAAAAATATTTTAAGTCAAGTGATAGCGATTGGTGTATGAGTCGTACGATTTTTGAATCCAGCATGGCCAACGCCGGGCCATGCTGCTAGTTATTCTCATAAATTTTACATATTTACGACCAAAAATTATGTTTACTGCAAAAGTTCCCAAAGCACAAAATGTTTTGTGTAAACGTTGGAAGGTCTGAGTAATCCTTGACAGTCTGTAGATTCAATGTTTAATTTTAGAGTCTGCTTATTTCTTGTCCTATTGAAAGCAACGTATCATCAAATATATTTTTTTAAAATTATTTTTTCTTAAGCTATTACCAAAATCTACAAGATATGCTCCGATTCGAAACATAAAAGCTGCATTAAACTATCTAATTATTTAATTATATAAGCTTTTATTTGCTATCCTAAATGATATAAATGAAGGATGTAGTGAATAAAAAAAGATTTTCGATGACTAATAAATTATTACAAGAATTCTTCCAAACCTCTTTTTTAATTATAATCTTTAAAGTTTAAAATGAATTTCTAAAAAAGAACAAAGCATCCTTGAAGATATACCTGGCGTATGACATATACGAACCCTCAAATCATTGTGTGGGTGTAAAATAATATGACCCATTTAGTAAGTGCTAACTAGGTCCCGTTGACGCGTTCTGATATCGCTATCAACGGGACCTAGTTCTTTTGTATTGGGTGAGACATCGTTATTTTACACACACACACACACACACACACACACACACACACACACACATATATATATATATATATATATATATATATATATATATATATATATATATATATATATATATGCACGGTGTTTGCGTGTGCCCGTCAAAAAAAATGTAAATTTCTGTTCATTTTTCGTTTCAACCTTTAGAAGTAAAGTCTAATGACCACAGTCCTTTAAAAGGGCTCTGGTGAAATAATGAATTACATGGAACCATAAAGTGGTCTGTTTTTATTTAAATTATTTGCTCTGGATGGACATTGAGCTCTCTGGATTTTATCCTCCTTGGGTCTACCCATACGGATTACCTAGTTTTTCATAAACTATATATATATATATATATATATACGTATATATATATATATATTGTCATCCACGACAGACTGTTTCACTGTATCACAGCTCAATATATATATATATATATATATATATATATATATATATATATATTTCGCATGGTAATTGTAGTAGGCTTATTATTTGTTTTTTTTTCTGTTGCGTGAATTTGGATATAAATTTTCCGTAGAAGACTCAGAAATTAGTCTATTTTTTTATATAGTGTCGCGTGAATTAATTACTAATTAATTAAATCTGTATACTTTTTATTTCCCTCTACTTATATATAATTCCAATCAATAAAAGATTATTTAGTCTGAAGAAGTCCTTTCGAAAGACGAAACGTGTAACAGGATTATTTTTACGTTTTGTCATTCAATTACTTAAAATTAGTCTAATCTGTAGGACGTATATTCCATATTGTCCCAAAGAAAGTAAGACAATAGAAGAATAGTCCGGAAGAAGAAAGAAAAGAAAGAAAATAGATTACAATAATGCAAACTATTATAGGTAAGTAAATATAGAGAAATATAGAGAAGTAAAATAATTTGAACTAAAAGCAAACAGGAAAGAAAGAATAAAAAATACGAGAGAAATAACGTGAAAATTTTGCTGTGAATGAAGGATAGACTCAACTAAAGAAATTTGGTTTGGTTTGTTTTACGGCATATCAACCTCAATGGGTTATTTAATGCTGACAAAATCTTTATTGCTGGTAATATATTTTTCTTCAAAAATCTATTTCTGGGAATATTTTTCCTTGAAGAAATCTATAGCTGGTCATATTTTTATCAAAAAATGTATAGCTGTTTGTATTGCTGGTAATTTTTTTAAAAGTATTGCTGATAATGATTTTTCCTTCAAAAATTATTGCTGGTAATATTTTTTTTTTATTACAAAGTATTTCTGGTATTAAAACCTATTTTTACACAAATTTGGGTGTCAACTATTTGACCATAGCTGGGACCCTAACAGGTGCTACCACCCCGGGTCAGGGAGGACCTGGGAACATCAGCAATTAAGAGGTGTTTCCACGCTCCTCAAAACCTCCTGTTCAGAGGCATTGCTGTTGGACGTAGTTTATCGTCTTACCCAGGACGGGAAGGAAAGAAGAATATAAAAGAAGAAAAACAGATGTAAAGAAAGAAGAAAAAAAATTGATATGAAGGAAAAAACAATGTAAGTAAAGATCAGAAAGAAGAAAATAAAAAAAGGTACTAGGAAGGAAACAATGAAGGAAGGAAGGAAGGAAGGAAAGAAAGAAAGAAAGAAAGAAAGAAAGAAAGAAAGAAAGAAAAAGGAAGGGAGAAAAGAAAGAAAGAAAGAAGGAAGGAAGAAAAGAAAGAAAGACAGAAAGAAAGAAAGAAAGAAAGAAGGAAGGAAGAAAAAAGAAAGAAAGAAAGAAGGAAGGAAGGAAGGAAGGAAGGAAGGAAGGAAGAAAAGAAAGAAAAAAAGAAAGAAAGAAAGAAAAGAAAAAAAAAAAGGAGAAAACAAAAATATAAAAAGAAGGAAGGAAGAAAAGAAAGAAAGACAGAAAGAAAGAAAGAAAGAAAAAAGGAAGGAAGAAAAGAAAGAAAGAAAGAAAGAAGGAAGGAGGGAAGAAAAGAAAGAAAGAAAGAAGGAAAGAAAGAAGAAAGAAAAGAAGGAAGGAAAAATAAAAATAGGTGATAAAAATGAAAAAATAATAAAAAGAAACGTGATAGGAAGGAAGGAGGGAAGGAAGGAAGGAAGGAAGGAAAAAGAAGGATGCGATTAAATAAAGAAAATAAGCGAAAAGAAGGAAATAAAAAGAAATGAACTAAAAATAAGTGATAGGAAGAAAAGAAAGAAAGAAGAGGACATTAAAGAGAAAATAAAAACTAAGTGATGGGAAGGAAAGAAGCAATTAAATAAGAAAAAATTCGGTGATAGAAAGAAGGAAATAAAAAAATAAGGTGATAGGAAAGAAAGAAGGAAGAGAGGAAGGGAGAAAAGAAGAAATTAAATAAAAAAAAGTAGCTGAAAGGAAGGAAGTAAGGAATGAAGGAAAGAAAGAAAGAAGGAAGTGATTAACAAATAATTCCATAGAAGAAAGGAAGAAAAGAATGAATAAAATAAAGAAAATTGATTAAAGGAAAGAAAGAAAAAAAGATAGATAAATAGATAATCAGAATATGATGAAGTAATGGACACTGAAAAAGCAAGCAAGAAAGATCAAAAGAAAACTATTAAAGAAAGAACGAGAGAAATGATCGAGAAAGTGGGGGGAGTTAAAAATAGAAAGAATAGATTGAAGGAAGGAAGAAAATAAAACAAGAAAGAAAAGAAGAAATTTAATAAAGAAGGAAAACCAATCAATGGAAGGAAGAAGGAAAAGAAGCAAAAGAATAATAAAAATGGTTGACAGAATAGAAGGAAAAAAACAAGGAAAAGGATGTATAGAGGAAAAGAGAGAAAAAAAGAATAAAGAAAAAAAAGCAGTCAAGCTTCTTCTTTTATGTGCCGTGTCCCTGTAGGACGTAGGCGATTGTGGCTCTCTACAATTTCCTTTCTTTCCTTATTATTTTTTTCTCTTTTTATCATATCGTCTAAACATTGTTCCGCTATTCATTTACTCTTGCCTTCAACCTGTCTTGTGAGTATCAAATTTTCTAAACCCTCTTTCTTCATTATGGCCCCAAGAAATTTTAACTGCTTTCTTCCTGATGTTATGTATATGTTTCCTTTTTGCTTGCATTTTATATAAATCAGTATCTGTACTCACATGTTAGGTCCATGGTATTCTCAGCGTTCTTCTATAAAACCACATTTCTCTTGCTTCATGTCTCTTCTTCATCTGTAAAGAGACTGTCCAATATTCACTGCCATACAGGAGAATTGATATCACGTAACAGTTCAGTACCCTTTCCTTTGTTTCTAACGAACATTTTCTTTACCTTTTACTGAGTAACTTTTGGAATGCATATTTGGTTATCCCAACGCGTTTTCGGGTCGCAGTGTAGCACTTTCCGTCCTCTGTTAAAACAATTCCCAGATATTTCTTTGATTTTGGTATTTTCATTTCGTACTTTACATGTTGGGTTCTTCCTTTTAGTGATAACCAAAGAAAACAATTGATATTTATTCTTTTTCTACTCGCTTTCTTTCACTACCTCATTACATATGTAGTGTTCTTTCTGTGCCTGCTATCAACTCTGTGTCATTTGCGTCTTAACTATAAATGCGATTTTTGTTTCAATTTTCTTTAAAACTTCGACATTGCTCACATGTTAATCCATGGTATTCACAGCATCTTTCTGTAGAAGCACATTTCTGTCCCTTCAAGTCTGTTTTTTTTTGTTATCTTTGAGGAGATTATATAGAATTCATTGCATTTTAGAAGGACTGATATCCCGTAGCAGTTTAGTACTCTTTTAGAAGAATAAATGGAATAATCAAAAAAAGACGAAGGAATAAAAGAGAAAAAAAAGATAAATAATTGACGGAAGGGAATAAAAGACAACAAAAGAGAAAGGTGAACAAAATCGACAAAATTGTAGAATGAATATTGTGTATGGGACGTAAAGGATAAAATAAAACCCGGAATTGATGAATCGAAAAAAAAAACAACAAAAAAAACAAAACAAAAAAAAACGGAAAGACGTGAATGGATGAAGAAAACAGTAAAAATGCTGAGTGACGAAGGCTCAGAAAAAAATGTCCTTAGTGGATAAAACAAAAAAAAAAATTCAATTCGACATCAATATAAATTCACAAATTCTCGTACCTTTTTTCGATTTTCTTTGTCAGTTATATTATATGAAAATATAAAAAGAAAAATCTGTCCACTTATGCTTCTGTCTGCGTTACAATACAGGCCATTATAGCGTAAATATACGTACTTCCGTCCTTCCTTCCTTCCTTCCTTCCTTCCTTCCTATCTATCTATCTATCTATCTATCTATCTATCTATCTATCTATCTATCTATCTTAGACTGTATAATATGTAGCTGTGTGCTTTCTATCATTGTGTTCATTATTCATTATCTATCTATCTATCTATCTATCTATCTATCTTGTGTTCATTATCTATCTATCTATCTATCTATCTATCTATCTATCTATCTATCTATCTATCTATTATTTATCTATCTCAGACTGTTCATTATCTATCTATCTATCTATCTATCTATCTATCTATCTATCTATATTGTGTTCATTATCTATCTTTGTGTTCATTATCTATCTATCTATCTATCTATGACTGTTCATTATCTATCTATCTATCTATCTATCTATCTATCTATCTATCTATCTATGACTGTTCATTATCTATCTATCTATCTATCTATCTATTCTATCTATCTATCTATCTATCTATCTATCTGTCTGTCTATCTATCTGTCTGTCTGTCTGTCTATTTCGTTTATTCTAGGTGTTTTTATTTCCTTTGTTTTATCGATTCATGGATTAGCCACGTTTTACAAAGTCATAAATTTTCGGTCACTGTCGAATATGTAAAAGCAGAAGAAAATAAACTACAATTCGAATGTTTTATGTGCTCTTTCCTTCTCACATTCCAACGCGGACATTTCATTTTCTCTGTGCACAGACGAATAAAGACTACACTCTCTGCGCAAAGCGATGTCAACTCCTGCCCCTTCTGTTCGACTGAAGGCCGAGTTGTTCCTGTTCGAGAGTAGAGTTATGTTAGACAGCTCGATTTGGTTTATCAAGTTGAAAACGTCATGGGTGACACACAGTGTAAGAACAGGTGTTACCATTTCAAGTAAGCAAAGATCATACGTTATCTATCCCCCTTATCCCCATACAATTCACTTTCTACCACCACCTCTTTCCTTCATATGACATCCCACAAAACCACTTTAGTAGTAACCGTCTACCTTCAGAGGCTCTCGAGCCTCATATTTTGAACTAAACTAAAGATGCCCGTGTAAATAGAACACATCTAGTCATCACAAAATCTGTCTAACGAACCTACTGATGGGGAAGTTCCGAAAGCTATAGAACTCCCCTGCCACAATGAAAACTAAGGTATAATAAAATATCACTTAACACTGAGGCTAAACTTTTGAAAATAGCTTACTTTCCCCTCGAAATCAAGGACAAGTTTCTTAGTTTCATAAGGAAAATCAGAAATGCATCCCCCCCAAAAAAAATTATCGCGCATCAGTAAACCATAGAAAGAAAAACATTAGTCTTTAAGACCAGGATATATCAAGAGGTAACCCAATTACGGCCCATTATGGTAAAAGTACTCAGTATTATTCACTAGGCTCTCATCGTTTTATGAAAGTCAACTCACAACCCAGTTTGCCTTTCGTTTTGTTAAGAGGTGAATTGATGGCATATATGCCATCAAACAACTCCAGGACATTGTATACTAACTCAATATATATTTGTATAGCTACTATGTTGACCTTATATGATCACATCAACAGAGATTTCCACTTCTCCTCCATTATAAATCGCCTTTTAAGCTATAAATCATCCGAATGCCTCGATTTAATAGAGGAACTCTATTAATCCACAAAATCTTACATGTCTGGAGAGAACATCAATAAGGAAACATTTCAAACCTCATTAGGAGTATGACATGGAGGAAATAGAGTTCCAGTCTATTTAATCTTTTCGTAGAAGCACAGATGTGAAGAAATGGGTATTTAAGCATCCACTACCAGATTCCAAACGGATATACTAATACAAAACAGCGATCCTGCTTTCCCTCCCGAGGAAAATGTAATGACGATGTATATATAGGTATTTACAGTTGGATAAACATAGTCTTGAACAGAAAATCAGTGATCATTATCAACTATACTAATAAATAGAACTCAAAATAAACCTTCCATTGACAAGAATTATAATCTGGAATTGAACTGAATACAGTAATGGTACATTCAGGATATGGAATTAATAAATACAAAACACTTTAAATAACTTAGTCTATAGGTCACTTATAATAACTTTATTATAGATGATAAGGAAACTGAACATAGACTTAATATAACGCAACTATTCCATAGGTATTACTATAACATACTTTTATCTATATAACGTACTTCGCCAAGAAATTTTTCTCCCCGGAATCGATCCTTCAAATTTACAAATCAACCATTCGCCCTTGCATGGAGTATTGCTGCCATATATGGTCTGGAGCCCCTTCTGTTTGCCTCGGGGTTCTTGATAAGATCCAGAGGCGGATATGCAATATAATTGGCCCTTTCTGGCATCTCGTCTGCAGTCGCTGTCTCACAGACGTGCCGTCGCCTCTCTCTGTCTCTTTTTACAAATACTTTCATGGTAATTGCTCCGATGAGCTGCTTTCGCTGGTTCCCAGGCTTCGCGAATTCAAGCGTCCTACGAGGCTGGCATCCCGCTCTCACCCTTTCACTGTTGAAACTGTTAAATGTAGCCGCCTCTTCTACTCCAATCGCACCTCTCGCCTGTCGAACTCCCTTCCCTATTCTAGTTTCCCTGAGAGCTATAATCTCTAACCATTCAAATGTAATGTCAATCGACATCTCCAGTTGCCTTGATCAATCCACTATCCATCTCCTCATCCTTTCCTCTATCACTCCTATCTGATCTTGCTCTAAATCTTCTGTAACCCCTTGCGTCCTAGTGGCTTCCTGCCTTGCTTGGGGTGAAACGCTTAAAGAAAAAGTATAAGGATTTTCTACACGAAAATGCTTCAGCTACTTGCCGTGTCGTCTTGTATTATTTAGTCTGAAGACTTACTCTAACGGCTAGGTAATTACCCATACTTTCCCACTTCGACAGAATGCGGCACACGGTCAGGTTTAACGTGGGGAACCTGAGAGCGTAGAATTGGCCCGCTGGATCAAAAGTTTCCCATTCTCTGCAAACATGGAAAACAGCTTGTCTGTTTTTCTTAGCCTATCCGTAGACAGAGCCCCGATTGAGTTGAACTCTGTTCAAAGACAGAGGCCTTGACAGTCGCAAGCCAGACAGCGAAGTGCCAGACCCGAAAAAACATCAACTTTTATGCGTAACCTGGAGCTATTTAGAGTAATGGACTAGTTCATATAGTCACCGGGGGTGTACTGTTTACTCCACTACAGAATAGGCTCCACTGTTTAGTCCACTACAGAATAGGCTCCACTGTTTAGTCCACTACAGAATAGGCTCCACTGTTTATTCCACTACAGAATAAAGGTAGTTTTTCCCAACACCGCCAATTTCTACAAAACAAAAACATTAAATTAAAAACTCCAGTCATGTTCTTCAATTGTCTCGTCAGATAAAGGCACCAAACCTGTTCAGAAATGTCTAAACTGTCTGCTGTGTACAACTGCTTTCTCAGTTCAATGGTTAAAAATGGCTTCGAACGAATGAAATGTGTAGTTTTTAGTGAGGACCATTCTTCTTGGAATCTTGTGAACCAGATCTACGGAATCCCAAACGAAGAACGTAACCAAATAATAGAAAATGCATCACTTGAGGACCTTCAACAGCGGAGACAGCTAAAATGGATATCACATGTCAGTCGAAGAGAAAATAAGTACAAAATCAGGATGTTGACGTTCCACACTACTTAAAAAAATGGTTAGGAAGGAAACTCCCATCAGTACTGGAAAGCTAGCGATCTTGAGAATCATAGGTTTTCTGGAAAAAATTGTCTTAGGAAAAAGAGTTTATAAATCTGAACCGAAAGCAGTACTGTCCCAATGAATACCGAACCTTTTCTTAAACAGTTAATATCACCATTATAATTTGCATTAAAAAGGGTTTTTTTTTACAGCATCGATCAGCAACAATTAGTGCTCTTTTAAACAGTACTTTTTTTCAAACATGATTGCGTTTTTCGTCACTTTTTAAATAAAGCCCTCCAATTTCAAAATATCAATTTCTGATATCATGTTTGCTAATATATGCACACGACCGGTTTATATATGCTTAGGCTTAAATTATCGTAATTTAATCCTCGTATAGGAAATATTGTCTAAGTTGTTTTATTTCAACATTTATCTAGTTCGGGCATGCACGAAATACAACCTACAGGCTGCCTGTGACTACCCAGGCTGTCCCGTGCGTTGTTTTCAAAATAATAAATTTTTTGTTCATCAGGGTATATTCAGTGAATGATACGAAAAATTGAGTCTCGAGGAAGCAAAGCTTAATCTAACTTGAAGAAAACAAGAAACTTGAGACAACAGAAATGTGGATCTACAGAAGGATGCTGAGAATAACGTGGACTGAACTTTTGCTTTTTTTCTCTTTTTGATTATTCTTTTTATTATTCAAAATAAGTACTTAACTATTACGTGATACCAGGCCTTCTAGAAGGTAGAATGTTGGATAATCATCTCGGATATGAAGAAGAGGCTTGAAGCAACAAAAATGTGGTTCTAAAGAAAAATGCTGATAATACCATAGATCAACATTTGGGCAACGTCGAAGTGTTAGAGAAAATTGAAACAAAAGGACATGTAGACTTAAGATGCAAATGGCACAGTGTTGATAGTTGGCAGGGAAAGGACGTTAGATGAACTCCTACAGAAGGTAGTAAAAAAAAGTAAGAAAGACTAAATATCAATTGCAAGAAGACGGAAAGTATGGTTGCCAGCGAAAGAAAGAACCTAACATGCAAAGTACGAACTGGAAATACCAAAATCAAACCAAAAATATTTCGATATCTGGGAAGTATTTTAACAGAGGACGGAAAGTGCGACAGCGAAACCCGAAGATACATTGGGGTGGCCAAAGATGCATTCTAAAACTAATCAGGGTATTTAGGTAAAGAAAATTTTCGTTAAAAGCAAATAACTGTTATGTGATACCTGTGTTCCTGTATGGCAGTGAATTCTGAACAATTTCCTTACAGAGACTTGAAGCATCTAAAATGCGATTCTCCAAAAGGATGCTGATAATAGCATCGGTTAACATGTGGGCAAGTCAAACATTTTGACAAGGGGTGGTAAGGTATTCATTTTCACTGACAACTATTGTATCAAAATATGAGTTACTTTCGAAATGAGGTTAAGTTAAGGTAGGGTAGGGGCGCCTGTTCAACAAATGATGACATCAGTTTTTCGCATGTCGTCTATTTTTTTTTTCAATGACAGAAAGTTTTTCGAAACTTATTTTTTTTTTGCCGTTAAATTTGTGATTGCATACAGAAAGATTTTTTTCCAAAAGGGTTGTTTGAATATGAGTGCGTCGTATTAAAATACAATTTTAAAATATTATCTCTAATTCTAATTACTAATAGACTATACTTTTTTTAAAGCTAATAAATGTATTAGAATTACTTTATTATTTAAAAATCGTTATTAAGATACCAAATATAAATATGTATGTTGCATTTTTCAGTTCCTTTTTTTTTTGCGAAAAACCGATGTCATCATTTGTTGAACAGGCGCCCCTACCTTACTTTAACGTAACCTCATTTCGAAAGTAACTCATATTTTGATACAATAGTTGTCAGTGAAAATGAATACCCTACCACCCCTTGTCAGAATGATTGAATTTTCCCCGTATCCTTAGTAACTACTATTAAGAAATTACGTGCTTATAAAACTCAAAAAAATTTCAAAATAAGTTATTCAAAAATTCGCTTGAAAATGAAACTGTACTAGAGTTTTAATTTAATTCTATAATTAAATTTGAAGATTTTAGTTTCTGTTTTTGAAATATGGTAATTCCTGTGTAAGCGATAGAACCGTATTTTTAAATTAGTAAATTTATATATATATATATATATATATATATATATATATATATATATATATGTATATATACTAAAAAAAAAAAAAACCGTTAGTGGTACTAACGGGCGGCTTAAAACCTAATCTAGATACCGTCTCCAATAAAGACGGCAATATTGAATAAAGAAAGAGGAAAAAGGCCTGAAAGCAAACTTACCTACTCAGTGAAGTCATCGAGGCCTAGATTGCCTTGATCGAGCATAAAACGCTTACCAACTTTAAATCCTATGAAAGGACGCGTGATCTTCTGACGGACACGTGATCTTCTGACGGCTTGCTGCCACCGTTCAAATCGAAGGAAGATCGCGTAAGTATATATATATATATATATATATATATATATAGTGTGTGTGTGTGTGTGTGTGTGTGTGTGTGTGTGTGTGTATAGTTCTAAGGTATGCTATATTTATGCGTAAAAGTATCAGGGATATAGCCTATGCAAATATAAAATTGGAGACCGAGGTCAACACTTACCGGCGACAGTCTGTTTCATGCGTGAACGCAATCTTCAGACCTTGTGTCCTCTGTGTTGGTCCGATTATTTTTATATGCTGGATAATGGTGCATCATGGGTTGTTGCAAGGTCTATTGCATTATCTTAAAGGTTGTTGTGTAGGCGATAACGCTCATATGTCAAATTATTCTAAAGGTTAATGAGTAGAAATAATTGTGGATCCGAACACGGTTATATGTCGTTATTGTATAGTGTTGTTTGTTAACTTTATACCCATTATTTATTATTGATTACTTAATTATTTGTTGTTGATGTTATTATTAAAATTAATTTTGTTTATGTGTGTATTCGTAGATTTTTTTAATTTGTTTATTATTTATTTAATAATTATATTTTAATTTAATTTTGATTATTTGTTTATTTGTTATTGTTCTTAATTTTTTTAAAGTATTGACTTTGTTTAGATTATATTACATTATCTGTGTTGCATATACTGAGTATATATACATTTTTCATAGTCATATTTTACAAGGTATTTGTTTTTAGTTTTCGATTTTAAGTAACGTAGTAAAAATTTGTTTTCATGCCTCCATTTCGAGTTTAATCGTTTATTTTGTAATTTGGCGATTATAACTATTTATTTTACACTTTTTGAATTTATTATATAGGCTGACGCTGTTTCCTTTATTTTCCATGATATTTTTGGTATATTTTCCATGATATTTTTGGTACATTTTTAAATTTGTTTATAAAGTCTTCTGCTGCTCGCGTATTTACTATTTGTTAATTACTTTTGTGGGCATAGTTTCTCTCTTTTCAGGCTCCTTCAGTTATTCCTGTGTATATTTTCTTTATTATCTGCTGATTTTACAGTGGCTTAGTATATTAAATTGTTTTCCAAGCAATTGCCATTTAGGGGACATTCGTGCATGGCTCTGCAGTTACATGTACCCTTGATTTGTGCGTGTGGTTTGTTGGTTATTTTTCTGCTATTTTTTTTATTTTTCTATTATACGTGTCGTTCTCGGTTCAATAGAAGCTAATTTTTAATGTGTTTCTGTTGAATAGCTTTTGAAGAGTGCTAGATAAGAAAAGTGCATGTGTATGAGTTTGCTTTTTCACTTTTTTGTTGAACAGTGGGTTAAACAACGTGGCGTTTCTTTTTCTGTTGGCTTTTTGTAATGTGTAATTTGTATGTGAGTGTTGCCAAAAATCTACAATCTGTTAGGGCCGTTTCATAATCTTTTTTTTGGCTTCATTGAAGATGGTTTCATTGGAAGAATTGTTAGATAACCCGCAGTTAACTGATAGTGGGTTATGCTTGAAAATTGTTAGAGGGTGTTTTGGAAGATGTACGTATGTAAAGTGGTTTATTGTTGGGTTTTTAATATGGTTGATATAGTTCTTTTCTCGGGTTGAATATGACATCTAGGAAATCTACTTCCTTTAAGATTTTTTTTATATCTATGCCAAATCCTATATTTTTTAAAGTTTTTGTGATTATTATTCTAGTTTTGTCTATTTTTGTTTGTTAGTTTCTTATGATTATGAGATCGTTCTCTCTGTAGTGGCCTATATCATTTTATTGATCATTATGCTTAGCTCATGTAGTAAATGTGTGCCTATAAGTTCGCAGCTTATTGAGCCATCAAAACTTCCAAGTGTAACGTCGAACGTGTCTTTTTTATCTTTTGCCACGCAGCTTCTTCGTCGAAAAATATAATCATCAGAATATATCCACCAAAAATACAAAGAATATCTACAAAAGGATTTCTTCAGACTAGATAATGGTTCTATGGAGGAAATCATCTTAAATAGTTTCATCAAATTGTGACTTTCATATGGATGTCATGCATGATGCCAAACCCGTTCAAACATATCTAAACTGTCAGCTGTATACAAACTTTTTCTTAGATCAATGGTTAAAATCGTTTGGAGCGAACAAAGCTTAAAGGTTTTGGTGAAGATCACACGTCTTCGAACATTGTGGGCTGGCGATACAGAATGACAAAAAAAGAACTGTAACATATAACACAACCAAACATCACTTGAGGGCTTTCAATAGCAGCAGAAGCTAAAATAGATATCACATGTACCTCGGTGAGAAAATAATGATATAATCAAGACGCTGACATTCCACACTACTTCAAACAAAAGGTTAGGAAGGAAATACCCGAAAGAGCGATAATAACTACTGGACTTGTTTTGTATAGGAATAAAGTGTCGCTGGCGACACTTGAGTTTGAACATAGATTGCCAGTGAGCAAACACAGGCGATCCTATTATTGAATTAAGTAGACCACGTGATCATAGAGGAAACGCATATATGTAGAAAGTTACTGACGACTAATTGATCGCTATTTCTATTCTATCCTCTGTTACTATACAGATCGTCATTTCTAGTCTATCCTCTATTACTGTACGGACCGCTGTTCTCTTCTCTATACTATTTGGATCACTATACGGATTACTATTCGAGCGAGTATTATCGAGCAATTACTATTTGTTATTCGAAGGCATCTGCCACCAATATTGTTCAACGGCGTTACTGTAGTTAAGTGGATCACGTGACCATATAGGAAACGCATAAATGGGAAGAGAAATTGATTCTCATTTCTAGTTTTTAGTTGAATCTTTATTACATTCTAGTCGCTCATTTTATCCTGTATTACTATACGGACCGCTATTTTTCTAGTATTCTATCCTGTATTTTATTTCTATCCTGTTTATACGGACCGCTATTTCTAGTCTATCCTGTATTACTATACGGACCGTATTTCTAGTCTATCCTTTATTACTATACGGACCGCTATTTCTAGTCTATCCTGTATTACTATACGGACCGCTATTTCTATTCTATATTCCTGTATTACTATTTCTATTTTAGTCTATCCTGTATTACTATTACTGGATTTCTATTTTTATTACTATACGGATCCTCTAGTTACTATACGGGATCGGATTATTTCTAGTCTATCCTGTATTACTATACGGACCGCTATTTCTAGTCTATCCTGTATTACTATACGGACCGCTATTTCTAGTCTATCCTGTATTACTATACGGACCGCTATTTCTAGTCTATCCTGTACTACTATACGGACCGCTATTTCTAGTCTATCCTGTATTACTATACGGACCGCTATTTCTAGTCTATCCTGTATTACTATACGGACCGCTATTTCTAGTCTATCCTCTATTGGTTATACGGACCGCTATTTATCTATCCTCTATTACTTTACGATCGCTATTTCTAGTCCTGTATTACTATACGGATCGATTTTATTTCTAGTCTTATCCATATCTATTATTACTACTATCCTCGGACCGCTATTTCTAGTCTATCCTGTATTACTATACGGACCGCTATTTCTAGTCTATCCTGTATTACTATACGGACCGCTATTTCTAGTCTATCCTCTATTACTATACGGATCGCTATTTCTAGTCTATCCTCTATTACTATACGGATCGCTATTTCTAGTCTATCCTCTATTACTATACGGACCGCTATTTCTAGTCTATCCTCTATTACTATTCGGATCGTTATTTCTAGTCTACCCTCTATTACTATTCGGATCGCTATTTCTAGTCTATCCTCTATTACTATTCGGATCGCTATTTCTAGTCTATCCTCTATTACTATACGGATCGCTATTTCTACTCTATCCTCTATTACTATTCGGATCGCTATTTCTAGTCTATCCTCTATTACTATTCGGATCGCTATTTCTAGTCTATCCTCTATTACTATTCGGATCGCTATTTCTAGTCTATCCTCTATTACTATTCGGATCGCTATTTCTAGTCTATCCTCTATTACTATTCGGATTTCGCTATTTCTAGTCTATCCTCTATTACTATTCGGATATTCTATCCTTTATCGCTATTTCTAGTCTATCCTCTATTACTATTCGGATCGCTATTTCTAGTCTATCCTCTATTACTATTCGGATCGCTATTTCTAGTCTATCCTCTATTACTATTCGGATCGCTATTTCTAGTCTATCCTCTATTACTATTCGGATCGCTATTTCTAGTCTATCCTCTATTACTATTCGGATCGCTATTTCTAGTCTATCCTCTATTACTATTCGGATCGCTATTTCTAGTCTATCCTCTATTACTATTCGGATCGCTATTTCTAGTCTATCCTCTATTACTATTCGGATCGCTATTTCTAGTCTATCCTCTATTACTATTCGGATCGCTATTTCTAGTCTATCCTCTATTACTATTCGGATCGCTATTTCTAGTCTATCCTCTATTACTATTCGGATCGCTATTTCTAGTCTATCCTCTATTACTATTCGGATCGCTATTTCTAGTCTATCCTCTATTACTATTCGGATTCGCTATTTCTAGTCTATCCTATTCTATTACTATTCGGATCGATTATTTCTAGTCTATCCTCTATTACTATTCGGATCGCTATTTCTAGTCTATCCTCTATTACTATTCGGATTTCTATTTCTAGTCTATCCTCTATTACTATTCGGATCGCTATTTTTAGTCTATCCTCTATTACTATTCGGATCGCTATTTCTAGTCTATCCTCTATTACTATTCGGATCGCTATTTCTAGTCTATCCTCTATTACTATTCGGATCGCTATTTCTAGTCTATCCTCTATTACTATTCGGATCGCTATTTCTAGTCTATCCTCTATTACTATTCGGATCGCTATTTCTAGTCTATCCTCTATTACTATTCGGATCGCTATTTCTAGTCTATCCTCTATTACTATTCGGATCGCTATTTCTAGTCTATCCTCTATTACTATTCGGATCGCTATTTCTAGTCTATCCTCTATTACTATTCGGATCGCTATTTCTAGTCTATCCTCTATTACTATTCGGATCGGCTATTTCTAGTCTATCCTCTATTACTATTCGGGATCTATTTCTAGTCTATCCTCTATTACTATTCGGATCGCTATTTCTAGTCTATCCTCTATTACTATTACTATTTCTAGTCTATCCTCTATTACTATTCGGATCTCTATTTCTAGTCTATCCTCTATTACTATTCGGATCGCTATTTCTAGTCTATCCTCTATTACTATTCGGATCGCTATTTCTAGTCTATCCTCTATTACTATTCGGATCGCTATTTCTAGTCTATCCTCTATTACTATTCGGATCGCTATTTCTAGTCTATCTCTATTACTATTCGGATCGCTATTTCTAGTCTATTACTATTCGGATCCTCTAGTTACTATTCGGATCCTATTTCTAGTCTATCCTCTATTACTATTCGGATCGCTATTTCTAGTCTATCCTCTATTACTATTCGGATCGCTATTTCTACTCTATCCTCTATTACTATTCGGATCGCTATTTCTACTCTATCCTCTATTACTATACGGATCGCTATTTCTACTCTATCCTCTATTACTATACGGATCGCTATTTCTACTCTATCCGCTATTACTATTCGGATCGCTATTTCTATTCTATACTCTATTACTATTCGGATTGCTATTTCTATTCTATACTCTATTACTATTCGGATCGCTATTTCTACTCTATTACTATTCTGATCGCTATTTCTACTCTATCCTCTATTACTACACGGATCGCTATTTGTAGCCTATCCTCTATTACTATAGGGATGGCTATTTCTAGTCTATCCTCTATTACTATTCGGATGGCATTTCTAGTCTATCCTCTATTACTATTCGGATCGCTATTTCTAGTCTATCCTCTATTACTATTCGGATCGCTATTTCTAGTCTATCCTCTATTACTATTCGGATCGCTATTTCTAGTCTATCCTCTATTACTATTCGGATTGCTATTTCTAGTCTATCCTCTATTACTATTCGGATCGCTATTTCTAGTCTATCCTCTATTACTATTCGGATTCGCTATTTCTAGTCTATCCTCTATTACTATTCGGATCGTCATTTCTAGTCTATCCTCTATTACTATTCGGATCGCATTTCTAGTCTATCCTCTATTACTATTCGGATGGCTATTTCTAGTCTATCCTCTATTACTATTCGGATCGCTATTTCTAGTCTATCCTCTATTACTATTCGGATCGCTATTTCTAGTCTATCCTCTATTACTATTCGGATCGCTATTTCTAGTCTATCCTCTATTACTATTCGGATCGCTATTTCTAGTCTATCCTCTATTACTATTCGGATCGCTATTTCTAGTCTATCCTCTATTACTATTCGGATCGCTATTTTTCCTCTATTAGTCTATCCTCTATTATTCGGATTATTTTTCGGATTACTGTTTATTTCTAGTCTATCCTCTATTACTATTCGGATCGCTATTTCTAGTCTATCCTCTATTACTATTCGGATCGCTATTTCTAGTCTATCCTCTATTACTATTCGGATCGCTATTTCTAGTCTATCCTCTATTATTACTATTTCTAGGATCGCTATTTCTAGTCTATCCTCTATTATCCTATTCGGATCGCTATTTCTAGTCTATCCTCTATTACTATTCGGATCGCTCATTTCTAGTCTATCCTCTATTACTATTCGGATCGCTATTTCTAGTCTATCCTCTATTACTATTCGGATCGCTATTTCTAGTCTATCCTCTATTACTATTCGGATCGCTATTTCTAGTCTATCCTCTATTACTATTCGGATCGCTATTTCTAGTCTATCCTCTATTACTATTCCTCTATTTCTAGTCTATCCTCTATTACTATCTATTTCTAGTCTATCCTCTATTACTATTCGGATCGCTATTTCTAGTCTATCCTATTATTATTCGGTTCGGATTAGTATTTCTAGTATATCCTCTATTACTAGTCTATCCGGATCGGATGTCTATTTCTAGTCTATCCTCTATTACTATTCGGATCGCTATTTCTAGTCTATCCTCTATTACTATTCGGATCGCTATTTCTAGTCTATCCTCTATTACTATTCGGATCGCTATTTCTAGTCTATCCTCTATTACTATTCGGATCGCTATTTCTAGTCTATCCTCTATTACTATTCGGATCGCTATTTCTAGTCTATCCTCTATTACTATTCGGATCGCTATTTCTAGTCTATCCTCTATTACTATTCGGATTTCTATTTCTAGTCTATCCTCTATTACTATTCGGATCGCTATTTCTAGTCTATCCTCTATTACTATTCGGATCTATTTCCTATTCTATTATTACTATTCCGGATCGCTATTTCTAGTCTATCCTCTATTACTATTCGGATCGCTATTTCTAGTCTATCCTCTATTACTATTCGGATCGCTATTTCTAGTCTATCCTCTATTACTATTCGGATTGGCTATTTCTAGTCTATCCTCTATTACTATTCGGATCGCTATTTCTAGTCTATCCTCTATTACTATTCGGATCGTCTATTTCTAGTCTATCCTCTATTATTATTCGGATCGGATTTCTAGTCTATCCTCTATTCTATTCGGTCTATTTCTAGTCTATCCTATTACTATTCGGATCGCTATTTCTAGTCTATCCTCTATTACTATTCGGATCGCTATTTCTAGTCTATCCTCTATTACTATTCGGATCGGCATTTCTAGTCTATCCTCTTTCTAGATTGCTATTTCTATCTATCCTATTACTATTCGGATCGCTATTTCTAGTCTATCCTCTATTACTATTCGGATCGCTATTTCTAGTCTATCCTCTATTACTATTCGGATCGCTATTTCTAGTCTATCCTCTATTACTATTCGGATCGCTATTTCTAGTCTATCCTCTATTACTATTCGGATCGCTATTTCTAGTCTATCCTCTATTACTATTCGGATCGCTATTTCTAGTCTATCCTCTATTACTATTCGGATCTCTATTTTTCTAGTCTATATTCTATTACTATTTGGATCTCTATTTCTAGTCTATCCTCTATTACTATTCGGATCTCTATTTCTAGTCTATCCTCTATTACTATTCGGATCGCTATTTCTAGTCTATCCTCTATTACTATTCGGATCGCTATTTCTAGTCTATCCTCTATTATTACTCGGCATTTTCGGATCTATTACTATTCGGATCGCTATTTTCTAGTCTATCCTCTATTACTATTCGGATCGCTATTTCTAGTCTATCCTCTATTACTATTCGGATCGCTATTTCTAGTCTATCCTCTATTACTATTCGGATCGCTATTTCTAGTCTATCCTCTATTACTATTCGGATCGCTATTTCTAGTCTATCCTCTATTACTATTCGGATCGCTATTTCTAGTCTATCCTCTATTACTATTCGGATTCGCTATTTCTAGTCTATCCTCTATTACTATTCGGATCGCTATTTCTAGTCTATCCTCTATTACTATTCGGATCGCTATTTCTAGTCTATCCTCTATTACTATTCGGATCGCTATTTCTAGTCTATCCTCTATTACTATTCGGACTATATCGGCTATTATTTCTAGTCTATCCTCTATTACTATTCGGATCGCTATTTCTAGTCTATCCTCTATTACTATTCGGATCGCTATTTCTAGTCTATCCTCTATTACTATTCGGATCGCATTTCTAGTCTATCCTCTATTACTATTCGGATCTATTTCTAGTCTATCCTCTATTACTATTCGGATCGCTATTTCTAGTCTATCCTCTATTACTATTCGGATCTAGTCCTATTTCTAGTCTATCCTCTATTACTATTCGGATCGCTATTTCTAGTCTATCCTCTATTACTATTCGGATCTATTTCTAGTCTATCCTCTATTACTATTCGGATCGCTATTTCTAGTCTATCCTCTATTACTATTCGGATCGCTATTTCTAGTCTATCCTCTATTACTATTCGGATCGCTATTTCTAGTCTATCCTCTATTACTTATCGGATCGCTATTTCTAGTCTATCCTCTATTACTATTCGGATCGCTATTTCTAGTCTATCCTCTATTACTATTCGGATCGCTATTTCTAGTCTATCCTCTATTACTATTCGGATCGCTATTTCTAGTCTATCCTCTATTACTATTCGGATCGCTATTTTTCTATCCTCTATCCTCTATTTTAGTCTATTCGGATCGCTATTTCTAGTCTATCCTCTATTACTATTCGGATCGCTATTTCTAGTCTATCCTCTATTACTATTCGGATCGCTATTTCTAGTCTATCCTCTATTACTATTCGGATCGCATTTCTAGTCTATCCTCTATTACTATTCGGATCGCATTTCTAGTCTATCCTCTATTACTATTCGGATCGCTATTTCTAGTCTATCCTCTATTACTATTCGGATCGCTATTTCTAGTCTATCCTCTATTACTATTCGGATCGCTATTTCTAGTCTATCCTCTATTACTATTCGGATCTCTATTTCTAGTCTATCCTCTATTACTATTCGGATCATTTCTAGTCTTTCTATAGTCTATCCTCTATTACTATTCGGATCGCTATTTCTAGTCTATCCTCTATTACTATTTCACTATTTCTAGTCTATCCTCTATTACTATTCGGATCGCTATTTCTAGTCTATCCTCTATTACTATTCGGATCGCTATTTCTAGTCTATCCTCTATTACTATTCGGATCGCTATTTCTAGTCTATCCTCTATTACTATTCGGATCTCTATTTCTAGTCTATCCTCTATTACTATTCGGATCGCTATTTCTAGTCTATCCTCTATTACTATTCGGATCGCTATTTCTAGTCTATCCTCTATTACTATTCGGATCTATTTCTAGTCTATCCTCTATTACTATTCGGATCGCTATTTCTAGTCTATCCTCTATTACTATTCGGATCGCCATTTCTAGTCTATCCTCTATTACTATTCGGATCGCTATTTCTAGTCTATCCTCTATTACTATTCGGATCGCTATTTCTAGTCTATCCTCTATTACTATTCGGATCGCTATTTCTAGTCTATCCTCTATTACTATTCGGATCGCTATTTCTAGTCTATCCTCTATTACTATTCGGATCGCTATTTCTAGTCTATCCTCTATTACTATTCGGATCGCTATTTCTAGTCTATCCTCTATATTTCTATTATTTCTAGTCTGTCCTCTATTATCCTCCTATTCTACTATTCGGATCGGCTATTTCTAGTCTATCCTCTATTACTATTCGGATCGCTATTTCTAGTCTATTATTCGATCTATTTAGTCTATTCTCTATTATTATTCGGATCGCTATTTCTAGTCTATCCCTCTATTACTATTCGGATATTACTATTTCTATTTCTATCCTCTATTACTATTCGGATCGCTATTTTAGTCTAGTCTACTATTCGGATCGCTATTATTTCTAGTCTATCCTCTATTACTATTCGGATCGCTATTTCTAGTCTATCCTCTATTACTATTCGGATCGCTATTTCTAGTCTATCCTCTATTACTATTCGGATCGCTATTTCTAGTCTATCCTCTATTACTATTCGGATTTAGTCTATTTCTATTCTATCCTCTATTAGTCTATTCTATTCTATTCGGATTCTATTTCTAGTCTATCCTCTATTACTATTCGGATCGCTATTTCTAGTCTATCCTCTATTACTATTCGGATCGCTATTTCTAGTCTATCCTCTATTACTATTCGGATCTCCATTTCTAGTCTATCCTCTATTACTATTATTTCTAGTCTATCCTCTATTACCATTTCTAGTCTATCCTCTATTACTATTCGGATCGCTATTTCTAGTTCGGATCGCTATTTCTAGTCTATCCTCTATTACTATTCGGATCGCCATTTCTAGTCTATCCTCTATTACTATTCGGATCGCTATTTCTAGTCTATCCTCTATTACTATTCGGATCCTATTTCTAGTCTATCCTCTATTACTATTCGGATCGCCATTTCTAGTCTATCCTCTATTACTATTCGGATCGCTATTTCTAGTCTATCCTCTATTACTATTCGGATATTCTATTTCTAGTCTATCCTCTATTACTATTCGGATCGCTATTTCTAGTCTATCCTCTATTACTATTCGGATCGCTATTTCTAGTCTATCCTCTATTACTATTCGGATCGCTATTTCTAGTCTATCCTCTATTACTATTCGGATCGCTATTTCTAGTCTATCCTCTATTACTATTCGGATCGCTATTTCTAGTCTATCCTCTATTACTATTCGGATCGCTATTTCTAGTCCTCTATTACTATTCGGATCGCCATTTCTAGTCTATCCTCTATTACTATTCGGATCGCTATTTCTAGTCTATCCTCTATACTATTCTATCCTATTTCTAGTCTATCCTCTATTACTATTCGGATCGCTATTTCTAGTCTATCCTCTATTACTATTCGGATCGCTATTTCTAGTCTATCCTCTATTACTATTCGGATCGCTATTTCTAGTCTATCCTCTATTACTATTCGGATTCGCTATTTCTAGTCTATCCTCTATTACTATTCGGATCGCCATTTTTCTAGTCTATCCTCTATTACTATTCGGATCGCTATTTCTAGTCTATCCTCTATTACTATTCGGATCGCCATTTCTAGTCTATCCTCTATTACTATTCGGATCGCTATTTCTAGTCTATCCTCTATTACTATTCGGATCGCTATTTCTAGTCTATCCTCTATTACTATTCGGATCTATTTCTAGTCTATTTCTAGTACTATTATATTTCTATTATCCTATTACGGATCGCTATTTCTAGTCTATCCTCTATTACTATTCGGATCGCCATTTCTAGTCTATCCTCTATTACTATTCGGATCGCCATTTCTAGTCTATCCTCTATTACTATTCGGATCGCTATTTCTAGTCTATCTCTATTACTATTTCGGATCGCTATTTCTAGTCTATCCTCTATATTCGGATCGTATTTCTAGTTATCCTCTATTACTATTCGGATCTATAGTCTATTCCTATTCTGGATCGCCATTTCTAGTCTATCCTCTATTACTATTCGGATCGCTATTTCTAGTCTATCCTCTATTACTATTCGGATCGCTATTTCTAGTCTATCCTCTATTACTATTTGGATCGCTATTTCTAGTCTATCCTCTATTACTATTTGGATCGCTATTTCTAGTCTATCCTCTATTACTATTTGGATCGCCATTTCTAGTCTATCCTCTATTACTATTCGGATCGCTATTTCTAGTCTATCCTCTATTACTATTCGGATCGCTATTTCTAGTCTATCCTCTATTACTATTCGGATCGCCATTTCTAGTCTATCCTCTATTACTCTTCGGATCGCTATTTCTAGTCTATCCTCTATTACTATTCGGATCGCCATTTCTAGTCTATCCTCTATTACTATTCGGATCGCTATTTCTAGTCTATCCTCTATTACTACTCATTCGGATCGCCATTTCTAGTCTATCCTCTATTACTATTCGGATCGCCATTTCTAGTCTATCCTCTATTACTATTCGGATCGCTATTTCTAGTCTATCCTCTATTACTATTCGGATTTCTAGTCTATTTCTATTCGGAGTCTATCCTCTATTACTATTCGGATCGCATTTCTAGTCTATCCTCTATTACTATTCGGATCGCCATTTCTAGTCCATCCTCTATTACTATTCGGATCGCTATTTCTAGTCTATCCTCTATTACTATTCGGATTGCCATTTCTAGTCTATCCTCTATTACTATTCGGATCGCCATTTCTAGTCTATCCTCTATTACTATTCGGATCGCCATTTCTAGTCTATCCTCTATTACTATTCGGATCGCCATTTCTAGTCTATCCTATTACTATTCGGATCGCTATTTCTATATCGGATTACTATTCGGATCGCTATTTTATTTCTAGTCTATCGGATCCTCTATTACTATTCGGATCGCCATTTCTAGTCTATCCTCTATTACTATTCGGATCGCCATTTCTAGTCTATCCTCTATTACTATTCGGATCGCCATTTCTAGTCTATCCTCTATTACTATTCGGATCGCTATTTCTAGTCTATCCTCTATTACTATTCGGATCGCTATTTCTAGTCTATCCTCTATTACTATTCGGATCGCTATTTCTAGTCTATCCTCTATTACTATTCGGATCGCCATTTCTAGTCTATCCTCTATTACTATTCGGATCGCATTTCTAGTCTATCCTCTATTACTATTCGGATCGCCATTTCTAGTCTATCCTCTATTACTATTCGGATCGCTATTTCTAGTCTATCCTCTATTACTATTCGGATTCCATTTCTAGTTTCTATTTATTCGGATTTATTTTAGTCTATCCTCTATTACTATTCGGATTCTATTTCTAGTCTATCCTCTATTACTATTCGGATCGCTATTTCTAGTCTATCCTCTATTACTATTCGGATCGTCATTTCTAGTCTATCCTCTATTACTATTCGGATCGTCATTTCTAGTCTATCCTCTATTACTATTCGGATCGCCATTTCTAGTCTATCCTCTATTACTATTCGGATCGCTATTTCTAGTCTATCCTCTATTACTATTCGGATCGCTATTTCTAGTCTATCCTCTATTACTATTCGGATCGCCATTTCTAGTCTATCCTCTATTACTATTCGGATCGCCATTTCTAGTCTATCCTCTATTACTATTCGGATCGCCATTTCTAGTCTATCCTCTATTATTACTATTCGGATCGCTATTTCTAGTCTATCCTCTATTACTATTCGGATCGCCATTTCTAGTCTATCCTCTATTACTCTTCGGATCGCCATTTCTAGTCTATCCTCTATTACTATTCGGATCGCCATTTCTAGTCTATCCTCTATTACTGTTCGGATCTCTATTTCTAGTCTATCCTCTATTACTATTCGGATCGCCATTTCTAGTCTATCCTCTATTACTATTCGGATCGCCATTTCTAGTCTATCCTCTATTACTATTCGGATCGCCATTTCTAGTCTATCCTCTATTACTCTTCGGATCGCCATTTCTAGTCTATCCTCTATTACTATTCGGATCGCTGTTTCTAGTCTATCCTCTATTACTATTCGGATTCTCTATTTCTAGTCTATCCTCTATTACTCGGATTGGCTATTTCTAGTCTATCCTCTATTACTATTCGGATCGCCATTTCTAGTCTATCCTCTATTACTATTCGGATCGCCATTTCTAGTCTATCCTCTATTACTATTCGGATCGCCATTTCTAGTCTATCCTCTATTACTATTCGGATTATTTCTATTCTATTACTATTCGGATCTATTTCTAGTCTATCCTCTATTACTATTCGGATCGCTATTTCTAGTCTATCCTCTATTACTATTCGGATCGCCATTTCTAGTCTATCCTCTATTACTATTCGGATCGCCATTTCTAGTCTATCCTCTATTACTATTCGGATCGCCATTTCTAGTCTATCCTCTATTACTATTCGGATCGCCATTTCTAGTCTATCCTCTATTACTATTCGGATCGCCATTTCTAGTCTATTTCTATTACTATTCGGATTGGCATTTTCTATTACTATTACTATTCGGATCGCTATTTCTAGTCTATCCTCTATTACTATTCGGATCGCCATTTCTAGTCTATCCTCTATTACTATTCGGATCGCTATTTCTAGTCTATCCTATATTACTATTCGGATCGCTATTTCTAGTCTATCCTCTATTACTATTCGGATCGCCATTTCTAGTCTATCCTCTATTACTATTCGGATCGCCATTTCTAGTCTATCCTCTATTACTATTCGGATCGCCATTTCTAGTCTATCCTCTATTACTATTCGGATCGCTATTTCTAGTCTATCCTCTATTACTATTCGGATCGCCATTTCTAGTCTATCCTCTATTATCCTCTATTTCTAGTCTATCCGGATTACTATTCGGTTTCATTTCTAGTCTATCCTCTATTACTATTCGGATCGCTATTTCTAGTCTATCCTCTATTACTATTCGGATCGCCATTTCTAGTCTATCCTCTATTACTATTCGGATCGCTATTTCTAGTCTATCCTCTATTACTATTCGGATCGCCATTTCTAGTCTATCCTCTATTACTATTCGGATCGCCATTTCTAGTCTATCCTATATTACTATTCGGATCGCCATTTCTAGTCTATCCTCTATTACTATTCGGATCGCACCATTTCTAGTCTATCCTCTATTACTATTCGGATCGCCATTTCTAGTCTATCCTCTATTACTATTCGGATCGCCATTTCTAGTCTATCCTCTATTAGTCTATCCTATTCTATTCGCCATTTCTAGTCTATCCTCTATTATTATTCGGATCGCCATTTCTAGTCTATCCTCTATTACTATTCGGATCGCCATTTCTAGTCTATCCTCTATTACTATTCGGATCGCCATTTTCTAGTCTATTACTATTCGGATATTATTTCTATTCGGATACTATTCGGATTTCTATTCTATCTATCCTCTATTACTATTCGGATCGCCATTTCTAGTCTATCCTCTATTACTATTCGGATCGCCATTTCTAGTCTATCCTCTATTACTATTCGGATCGCTAGTTTCTAGTCTATCCTCTATTACTATTCGGATCGCGGATTTCTATTCTATCCTCTATTACTATTCGGATCGCCATTTCTAGTCTATCCTCTATTACTATTCGGATCGCCATTTCTAGTCTATCCTCTATTACTATTCGGATCGCCATTTCTAGTCTATCCTCTATTACTATTCGGATCGCCATTTCTAGTCTATCCTCTATTACTATTCGGATCGCTATTTCTAGTCTATCCTCTATTACTATTCGGATCGCTATTTCTAGTCTATCCTCTATTACTATTCGGATCGCCATTTCTAGTCTATCCTCTATTACTATTCGGATCGCTATTTCTAGTCTATCCTCTATTACTATTCGGATCGCCATTTCTAGTCTATCCTCTATTACTATTCGGATCGCCATTTCTAGTCTATCCTCTATTACTATTCGGATCGCTGTTTCTAGTCTATCCTCTATTACTATTCGGATCGCTGTTTCTAGTCTATCCTCTATTACTCATTCGGATCGCTGTTTCTAGTCTATCCTCTATTACTATTCGGATCGCTATTTCTAGTCTATCCTCTATTACTATTCGGATCGCCATTTCTAGTCTATCCTCTATTACTATTCGGATCGCTGATTTCTAGTCTATCTATCTATTACTATTCGGATCGCTATTTCTAGTCTATCCTCTATTACTATTCGGATCGCTATTTCTAGTCTATCCTCTATTACTCATTCGGATCGCTTTTTCTAGTCTATCCTCTATTACTATTCGGATCGCTGTTTCTAGTCTATCCTCTATTACTATTCGGGATCGCTGTTTCTAGTCTATCCTCTATTACTATTCGGATCGCCATTTCTAGTCTATCCTCTATTACTATTCGGATTTCGCCATTTCTAGTCTATCCTCTATTACTATTCGGATCGCTGTTTCTAGTCTATCCTCTATTACTATTCGGATCGCTGTTTCTAGTCTATCCTCTATTACTATTCGGATCGCTCTTATTTCTAGTCTATCCTCTATTACTATTCGGATCGCTGTTTCTAGTCTATCCTCTATTACTATTCGGATCATTTGTTTCTAGTCTATCCTATATATTACTATTCGGATCGCTGTTTCTAGTCTATCCTCTATTACTATTCGGATCGCTATTGTTTCTAGTCTATCCTCTATTACTATTCGGATCGCTGTTTCTAGTCTATCCTCTATTACTATTCGGATATTTCGGATCGCAGAGTCTGTTTACTCGATCGCTGAAATATTAGTCTATCCTATTATTACTATTCGGATCGGATTTCTAGTCTATTTCTAGTCTATCCTCTATTACTATATTCTATTCGGATTATTTTCTAGTCTATCCTCTATTACTATTCGGATCGCTATTTCTAGTCTATCCTCTATTACTATTCGGATCTGTTTCTAGTCTATCCTCTATTACTATTATTCGGATCTATCCTTTATTAGTATTCGGATTTTTTCTAGTTTATTATTCGGATCGCCATTTCTAGTCTATCCTCTATTACTATTCGGATCGCTGTTTCTAGTCTATCCTCTATTACTATTCGGATCGCTGTTTCTAGTCTATTCTATTCGGATTGTTTCTAGTTATTATTTTTCATTCTAGTCTATCTATTATTACTATTCGGATCTGTTTCTAGTCTATCCTCTATTACTATTCGGATCGCTGTTTCTAGTCTATCCTCTATTACTCATTCGGATTAGCTGTTTCTAGTCTATCCTCTATTACTTTTGGGATCCTGTTTCTAGTCTATCCTCTATTACTATTCGGATCGCTGTTTCTAGTCTATCCTATATTACTCTTCGGATTTGTTTCTAGTCTATCCTCTATTACTATTTCGGATCGCTGTTTTTCTATTCTATTACTTTTCGGATCGCTGTTTCTAGTCTATCCTCTATTAATTCGGATCGCTGTTTCTAGTCTATCCTATTATTTTATTCGGATTTATTTTCTAGTCTATCCTCTATTTTATTCGGATTATTGTTTCTAGTCTATTTATTTACTCATTCGGATCGCTGTTTCTAGTATTATCCTATATTACTCATTCGGATCGATTGTTTCTAGTCTATTTATTACAATTTGGGATCGCTGTTTCTAGTCTATCCTTATTACTCATTCGGATCGCTGTTTCTAGTCTATCCTCTATTACTATTCGGATCGCTGTTTCTAGTCTATCCTATATTACTATTCGGTATTCTTTTCTATTACTATTCGGATCGCTGTTTCTAGTCTATCCTCTATTACTATTCGGATCGCTGTTTCTAGTCTATCCTCTATTATTATTCGGATCGCATGTTTCTAGTCTATCCTCTATTACCATTCGGATCGCTGTTTTAGTCTATCCTCTATTACTATTCGGATCATTGTTTCTAGTCTATCCTCTATTACTATTCGGATCGCTGTTTCTAGTCTATCCTCTATTACTCATCCGGATGGTTTCTAGTCTAAAAAAAAATATTACTCTTCGGATCGCTGTTTCTAGTCTATCCTCTATTACTATTCGGATCGCTGTTTCTAGTCTATCCTCTATTACTCATTCGGATCGCTGTTTCTAGTCTATCCTTTATTACTCAATCGGATCGCTGTTTCTAGTCAGTTGGACCTTTCGGATCCGCCATTTCTAGTCTATCCTCTTTACTAGTCTATCCTTTCGTTCCTCTATCCTCTATTATGGCTGTTTCTAGTCTATCCTCTATTACTCATTCGGATCGCTGTTTCTAGTCTCTATCCTCTATTACTCATTCGGATCGCTGTTTCTAGTCTAAAGGATATTACTCTTCGGATGGATTGTTTCTAGTCTATCCTCTATTACTATTAGGATCGCTTGTTTCTAGTCTATCCTCTATTCCTCTTCGAGATCGTTGTTTCTAGTCTATCCTATATTACTCTTGGGATCGCTGTTTCTAGTCTATCCTCTATTTTTATTTGGGATCGCTGTTTCTAGTCTATCCTCTATTACTCTTCGGATTGCTGTTTCTAGTCTGGATTATTACTCTTCGGATCGTTGTTTCTAGTCTATCCTAAATCCATTCAGAAATAATTTGTTTCTAGTTTATCCTGTACTCATTCGGAACCTGTTTCTATCTCTATTATCTTAGGATTATTCTTTAGTCTTCTAGTCGGAAATCTGTTTCTAGTCTATCAACTGACTGCGGGAAAATTTCTAGTCTAGTCCTATATTACTCTTCATGATCGCTGTTTCTAGTCTATCCTATATTAAATGGCACATAACTGTTTCTCCTCTATTACTGCGATTTCGGATCCCTGTTTTAGTCTATCCTCTATTACTACAGAATCGCTGTTTCTAGTCTAATATTCAACCTGTTTCTGGTCTCTGTTTCTCGGATAGTCTATGAGTCATATAATTATAACACGGACGGAATTAGCTGGTTTTTCTACCCTAATGGCAGCTGTTTCTTTCATCGACTATTACTCTTCAACGTCTGTTTCCTATCCTAAAGAGATCAGCGCTTTTCTTTATCCTCTAATTAATGCTGATTTTTGTTTTCTAGTCTAGCATATTACTCTTCGGATCGCTGTTTCTAGTCTTTTTATATATCTTCAATCCTTTTCTAAAAGCTATTGGTGGCGATTCGTTCTAGTCTATCCATATTCTCTTGCAGTTCGCTGTTTCTAGTCTACAATTACTCTTGGTTTGTTTCCTCATCCTCTATTCTCTTTGATCTATTGCTATCCTATATTACCGCGGATCGCTGTTTCTAGTCTATTGGAATAGAATATATGAAGAGAAAATGATCCCGATGATCATTTTTGATCTGCTATTTTACCTTTCGTAGTCTTTCTGAAAATCAAAACAAATTAAGAATACTGAAAAAAAAAAACTCTTGGATCGCTGTTTCTAGTTTATCCTATATGACTTACAAAATTGTTTCTAGTAATCAATAAATCAATCCATTCAAATTATACATCATAATGAGCCTCTTACTTGTAACTTAAAATCTCATCTTCATATTATTTTATTGTTTATTAAGAGAGGGCTGTTTCTAGTGAGGATATTACAGGGTTGTGATTTTCAAAATTTAGCAGATAGCTGTTTCTAATATAATGGCTCTTCGGATTTGTTTCTATAAAATATTACTCTTTTGGATGGGTTTTATTCTGAAGATAATAAAAAAAATAAGTCTATCCTATATTCTTATTTGATGCGATCAAATAAAGATACTGTTTGATTAGTCTATCCTTGGGTCGGAAATTTGCTGTTTAAAATGTCTGCGATTTTAAAGATGTTTCTTTCTATCAACAATCTAGTATGTTTTCTCTAGTAGAATTTTGATCGCTGACCATAGTCATATTAAATATCTGGATCTATTTTATTCTATCCTAGAGTACAATCTTGGGTGTTTCTGATTCCTTTATATCTTCGGTGTAAATGTCAGTTTAAAATAACGAATATTTAAAAATCTATGATCAAGAAATATTGATTTTCAATCGTCTATTAGATTAAATTGGATGATTTCTAGGTATCCGAAATGAATACATCGCTGTTTCTAGATTAGTACTCACTATTCTAGTCTAATTGTTTTAGCGAGACAAGCTTAGTCTATCCATATTACTCCAAATTAAAAATTTTATCCAAGTCTATCCTAGATTTTGTCAGAAAGTCGATATGTTTCTAGTCTATCCTCTATAACTCATTGAAATCAAACTGTTTCTTTTCAGTAGTAATCTCGGATAGCTCTTTATATCTAGCTATATAACCATTAGACCACGCCGAGGATAGTCTACCTTTTCTCTTCCGGTTTATTTTGAATTGTACATTCGAAGCTGTTTCTTCATGCATGGAAATTATTTTAGTTTTTGTTAAATTCAGCTTTTCTTCTGAGAAAAAAATAAATGTTTGAATCAAATGGTGTTTTTTAGTCTATTCTTATTATAACGGATGCAATTTTTTTATAATTTAAATAGATTTGAATTTTTGAATTTTTTTAAAATATATATATATATATATATGATGCATATTCACTATTATTAAAATATATATATATATATGGCCATTCTGAGTATGGTTTATGAAAGGCACTTTCCAAATGTGTAATGTTTGCATATAAGGATCGAATATACCCAAAATATATATATATATATATATATATATTTATATATATATTTATTTTATCACATGGAAATTGCGTTATTGTTGATTAAAAAAAAACGACTCATACAGCAATCCTGAATTTGTCTTAAAAATATTTTTGTCCTTGATTTGCCTTTCTAGGGAAAGAAACACTTTGAATTCAAAACCAGCTGGACATGGTTTACTGCCCTCAGGATATCAAAAACACACCACAATTTTTACGGTGCTCTATACTTAACGACCCTAAAGTGCCACGAAAAAAGAACTGGAAACAAAATATATTCATCACAAAATGAATGCAGCTTTAAAAACATCATAAAAAAAAAACATAAAACCAGTTGACAATAGCAAAAAATTAGATTAATTATTTATAACAAAAAAATTTAAAACCTCTAACCTTATAGTTACAATTAATAATTCAAGAATGAACAAAATTAATAAAGGGCAAATATTATTCACTATTTTAAATGTCCATTAAGGAATTTTTTTGATCAATCAAAATTCGTAAATAATTGTATAGGTCACACATGTTTGACATGCAGACTGACTCAACACCTTTCTGACCATAGCTCAATTAGAACTCATTTAAATATTTATAGAGACCTACCGGACACTATTCGTAACATACATGTTGACAACACTAATATAATAGCATCATCTACATGCAAAAAAAAGCTAAAAATAATGGAAGCCTTATTAATAAAACCAAAAAAAAAACACTTAATGATATTAACTTTGAACATGGACACAATATCTTAAATGTGTTTTTAAAAATGAAAAGCATTTTATGAAACATACATACAACAAATTATTTCTTATTTAACTGTTAAAATATTTAATATTTGAAAATGGCTAAATGTATTTTGAAAAGCGCTCGGATAAAAAGAACATTCGGACAGTTTTTATATAATTTATCATCCGAAAGTTAAAAAATATTAGATTGCATGAGAAATTGTATAAAAAATTAAATAAAATAACCTTGTCTGTCGTATTTAATGAAATGTGTTTGAAAGGATTGCTGCCTAAATATATATATATATATATATATATATATATATATATATATATATATATATATATATATATATATTATATTTTTTATGAAAAGAACTAATTCTGACAATTATTATAATATATTTATAGGTTATTTTATAGATACAATTATTTAAGTAAAAGCCCTGTTTATAATAGACAGTATTAACATATTTACCGGCCTGAATGTCCGAAAATTTTCATAGTAAATATGTGTCCTCTGACAGAATCGAACCTGCATCATACACGAAACTGTCTTATTGCCTGACGTGCTTTACCGTTTGCTACAGAGGTAATGTCTGATCAGCACGGTCGAATTACCGCTTTTAAAACACAAATTTCCCATGATTTTTCTCGAAAGCTCCTATCTGCTCGAAGCGTATGAAGCCGGTAAATATTTTAATACTGTTTATTATAAACAGAGCCTTTACTTAAATATTTGTATCTATAGAAATAACGTGTAAACAATAAATATATTATTATAATTTTCGGACTTACTATTCCATTTCATAATATATGACGTAATGTGTCTATGTTATTATATACACTTTGGGCAGATATCATAAACAGAGCATATTTGTATCTGTAAAATAACGTAAAACAATATATATATATATATATATATATATATATATATATATATATATATATATATATATATATCCAGGTAAGATGAGAACGAATAGCTTACAAATCCAACGTTCGTTACATTTAATTTAAAAGAGGGCTCAATACAAAGTAGAGCAATATTCGTCTGATGGGATGTTTTGAAGTAAAGTATGTATACATGAAGAAATATAGTTTTTAAGGTGTGCTACATTTATGGAATAAAGTGCTCACTATCAGATAGTACGTATGTAAATACAAAATGAACATTGAAGTCAACACTCGGAGGCGACAGACTGTTTCATGCTAGACGCAATATGCATATATACATATATGTGCCCATCATATTGTATACACGGACACAGAATACACACGAATATATAAATATATTGAGATCTATCTACCATACTATATGCACACACAGATACACAAACACAAGCATATATATATATATATATATATATATATATATATATATATATATATATATATATATATATATATATATGTATGTATTTATAGGTAAAAAAATGTTAGAAAGATTCTGTACAAAAATTTATTGTGTCGATTAAAATGAGGATTAAAAAAAGGCACTTAATATTTAATATAGTGGTATTTATTTATAATATATGTATTTTACGGAGAAGAATTAAAACTTCGTTATTTACAATTGAATTTTTACGGCGTTTTTCTTAGAAAAATAATTTGTTGTTTTCCTTATTTCTTTTACTTAGTTTAAAAAGTTTAAAGTTTTCAAAAAAAAGGAAATCAAATTATTTTTCTAAGAAAATTACAATGAAAATCTGTAAAAATTTATATATTATAAATAAATAACACTATATTAAATATTAGGTGCCTTTTTGCCAATCATCATATTCGTCTCTCTCTCTCTCTCTCTCTCTCTATATATATATATATATATATATATATATATATATATATATGCGTGTGTGTGTGTTTGTGTGTGTGTGCAAATTTGGACAGTGAGGTCAACACACTAAACGGCAACAGTTCGTTTGAACTTAATCTTCTTGGTCTGGACTTTGCGTTCAAGTATCGAACAGACTGTTGCCGCTTAGTAGATATAGATAAGATATTTCCTCAGTATATATCAATTAGTAATGTGATTTTACAAATTCAAATTAATCATCACGAGGACCATCAAATATTTTTGAGCAGCAATATTCGTGTTAAAAATAAATGTAGATAAAACACAGGATACATTTCTATTCACCAGGTGTGAATTTACGCTTATATTACATTCTTTTACGAGAATATCAGCAACAAATTATTTAGTGTTCGGGTAGATTTTATGCAACTCTATGGTTGTTCATTTTCCGGAAGTAAATATGAATACAGGGTGGTGGCTGGAATTGTCAGCAAACCGGCCCTGTCATTTCTAATAATTCTTCGTATTAGGCCCGTAAATATAGCCACGTAAACATCATACTACACGAACAATGTCTGTGAAATTTGACCGTACCTTCACATTTTATAGCAGGGGACGATGGTCTTTTTAGATTCCTCATGTTTCATATTAACGCTACTTATCGGTAACCCCTTGCAAACTTGCTGAACAATTGATCATCAGTTAAATTTCCACTTCATTTTAACATATCTACAGATTAACTAGGACTGTTTTATAATAATGTAAAAATGTCTTTGTGACGTTAAAATAACGACAATATAAATAAATATTAATTAAATATGTACGTCTGATCAAAAATTCCGGGACTGGCAAATTAAGTGAAACCAGAACAGATATCAATTGAGCATTTGATATCCTTCACCGCCACACACTTTATCCAGCATCGTTTACATTAATGGAAGCATTCAAGTAGAGTGTAACCGGATATAAGAGACCCGGATATAAGAGAAACCCGGATATAAAGAGATTGTCTCTGGTCCCAAATTAGAGCCTGTGTTAATGTATATAAAATAGACCAAACCCCATATAAGAAACCCGGATATAAGAGACTTCGCCGGTCCCGACAACTCTCTTATGTCCGGGTTACAATGTATTCCTTTTTGGGATAGCGAAAGTCTGCCTAGGCGCATTCACATGGATTTCCTTGTTCCTTTCACGTTGGATTTGATTTTTGAAGAGAAAATAGTTTCAAAGGCCGAGATCTTTGAAATATGGTGGTTATTCAGATATAGTTGTTGGCCAAAATTGCCTCACAAGACATGGTCAATGATGGAAAATATGAAGAGGTGATGAGACGACCACACTAAACACTTTCCTTCCAATCACTGCTATAAAAAAAGGAAAGTGGGCGAGAACGTTATAACGTGGTGTGTGCGCGCAGCAGACTCCAAGGTCAGTATGCGCCAAGCGGCTTCACTCTGCGTCCTTTAGCTTCGTTACCATAGCAACAGTGCCGATACTTTTCTGATCAGATCTCAAATGAAACGCGAATAATTACATTTCAGACTGAAGTTCTCGGACAGTTTTGGGCGTTCGCTCACGGGCTGAACTAAATAGACGAGTGAACTATTGAATTCGATTAAGTAGATATCATTACTGATCCTTATTGCTTTAAGAAAGCAAAAGAACAACTTGTACAACAAACAATACAACGGCCGCTCTTTGTGTTTGAGTTTAGAGAGTGACTAAGTATGTCTGAACAATGAATTATAGCGACTTGATCTACCGATTAACTTTTTATGACATCTTTAGACGGGGAGCGAGAGGGAGAGAGAAGGGAGAAGGAAACACGCGTTGTCAAATTATAGGATTATCTTGTCAAAAGAGAAAAGTAATATGAATCAGTCGAAAATTATTAACGATTAACGGGATAAAGATCTGTACGGCCATAATTTCGGATCTGTCCTATCGATCAATGTAATCCGCTTGCTCGTTTCCTTGCTTACGTTCTTTCTGTAAAAATGCTGGTGGCGTAGCAGTTATCAGCGCGAAAAGTGAAATCAGCGAGCTGAGGTCATATTTTCAGCCGAGCCTGTTACGCTCAGATAGCACTAATGCCACTACGAAATCATTTTTTTCTTCGCATCTATGAGTTTTTAAAAAAGAAAAGAAAAGGATCTGTAGTTTTGGAAAACAACTAGTCTAAGAGAAGGAAAGAATTGAATTCAAATCAAATGGAGCAATGGTGAAGTTTTAGAGACAAAGCAAATAAGAAGGATACTTATAGCAAACATCAGAAAGAGACAGTTGAAATTTCCCGGACAAAATAACGAGGAAAGACGACTTGTAAAATTTGACACTAACATCTCATATTGAAGGTAAGCAAAAAAAAAAAAAAAAAAAAAAAAGAAAGCATATAATCAACCTAACGTGCTTGAGTAAAGGTTTTGGGGAAAGATAGCATTTAAAAAAAAACGCTAAGAGCTACAAAGGATAGGAAATTGTGGAGAGCCATCATCGTTATCGTTCTTACGGCATAGAAGAAAACGATTGAAATTGACTCTTTCGTCAGAGGAATCGTGAAAAGAACCATTTCCATACAGGAAACGTTAGACATTCATCGATTGAGAATTTAACATTATTGTCATTTTTAAAATCTTATTTTTTTCAAGAAATTAGAAGTACACTAACTGTTATCGCTCCTTCTCTTCCTGATGGGCCTTTCCTTCCAAAATTTTTTTTTTTTGGTAGTGTGGAAGGTTAACATCACGGTTATATCCTTATTTTCTCTTCTACTTACACATCCTATCCACCATTGTTGTAACTGCTGTTGCTGTCAGAAGTGTTTAAGTGATGTGTTTTTTGTTATGGTGCTACCTGAAGAGCGATGGTATAGTGTATTCTTCTTTTTAATCTACCTGTATGTTTCAAACTGTTTATATCTTCCCATCCACCTCAGAAACTTTACAAGCATATAAAAATCGTACGCACAGTAATAAATTTTATACATTTTTCCTTCTATTTTCTTATTTACAATAGCTCTTGTCCGTTTGCCTTACACAGTGAAATGATTAATGAATTTGTCTCGTAGACCAATTCGCTGGTATATTGAATACCACCCAAAAGAGGCCCAGTTATTGTAATCTTGTGTCAGATAACATTCTGCTGTGTAAATAACTTATTATCTGTGTATATAGACATATGTGGATTTATAAATGTAAAAGACAAAAAGAAAACTTTGATAGTTACTGACGCGTTTCGTCCAATGTGGACTTTTTCAAGGCAAAAACGAACTGAATTTATTAAACCAAGTAAGTAATAATAACAGAAGAAAATGTCCTTAGTAAGAATTTAGAGAATGCTATTTTCATACTGTTAACTGAAAATTACGTCAAGTATTGTCACGCGTGGAGATATTGTTTTTATTGTTGTGATGACGGATTCAACTATTTTCTTTTGATTTCTTGATACTGTTCAGTACGTTTCTTTGGGAGAGTAGTAATTCTGTTAAGAAAGGTGAAATAGGGAAACGCCTGGGCGTAGATTAATATTTGGATAAAATTCAATGGCGGCACTCTCGACGATTTTCCTTCTGAGCGAGTTATTTTCTTTTTTTTATGGGTGTAGCATTTTCAAAATTGTGGTTGAATTTATTTCTATGTATGACTAGTGTATTAGTTGTTTTTTTGTGAGGTCTCTTTTGGGCTCATAAATGCGATTTTTAAAATTTCTACTTGATTCTCCAATATATTGGGAGGAACTGTTCTGGCAATTTTTATAAATGCCTGCTTCAGAAAATATTATTGCTATTAGTGTTTGAAGATCTGAGCATATCCATAATAAGGGTTTGTATTATTTTAAGATTATTTTAATGGGATACATTACAGTTTTCCTACTGTCTTTTAGGATCGAATTTCATCATGGCCGATTTGATAGTAATGTGAATTATTGACATTATCGGATTGGCGAGGCGATTCCAGCTCTTGGAAAACATACCATGGGTTGTCCCCAAACTTTGTGTGTGAAATTCAGTAGACGAAATTGCTCGTCGATAGTTGTGCTAGCATGAAGTTAAAAGTCATCGTGACCGTGGGTTTGAAACGTACTAACCTTGTTCAAAATGTTTATCACACCTGATTATGTGTCATTTCCCAGAAACTGTAACTAAGGTCTGCCATGTATAGTTTCAGTATAAAGTAGCGGTGGGTCCTATAGGTGCTGAACAAATACAAATATGCCTGAGCAGGCACCAGCAACGGGGATTGGAGGACAGTTTTTTGAGGATGACGTATGCTATGATATAGATATTTATAGTTGGAATAAGAATGATCGTAATTAGTGCTATATAGGAATAAAGTATCACTGTTTGACACTTGGGTCTGAACACAGATCACCAGAGATGAAAACACAGGCGATCCCCATTTTTAAATTAAGTAAGTTATGTGACCATAAGGAAAGGAATAAATAGGAAGTAGCGTGGCGTTTAATTGATCACTATTTCTATACTATCCTCTATTACTATACAGATCACCATTTCTATTCTATCCTCTATTACTATACGGATCACTATTTCTATTCTATCCTCTATTACTATACGGATCACTATTTCTGTTCTATCCTCTATTACTATACAGATCACTATTTCTATTCTATCCTCTATTACTATACAGATCACTATTTCTATTCTATCCTCTATTACTATACGGATCACTATTTCTATTCTATCCTCTATTACTATACAGATCACTATTTCTATTCTATCCTCTATTACTATACAGATCACTATTTCTATTCTATCCTCTATTACTATACGGATCGCTATTTCTATTCTATCCTCTATTACTATACGGATCGCTATTTCTATTCTATCCTCTATTACTATACAGATCGCTATTTCTATCCTGTCACTATTACTATACGGATCACTATTTCTATAATATCCTCTATTACTATACGGATCACTATTTCTGTTTTATCCTCTATTACTATACGGATCACTATTTCTGTTCAATCCTTTATTACTATACGAATCACTATTTCTGTTCAATCCTCTATTACTATACGAATCACTATTTCTACTCTAGCCTCTATTACTATACAGATCACTATTTCTATTCTATCCTCTATTTCTATACGGATCACTATTTCTGTTCTATCCTCTATTACTATACAGATCGCTATTTCTATCCTGTCATTATTACTATACGGATCACTATTTTATACTATCCTATTACTATACGGATCACTATTTCTGTTCTATCCTCTATTACTATACGGATCACTATTTCTGTTCAATCCTCTATTACTATACGGATCACTATTTCTGTTCAATCCTCTATTACTATACGGATCACTATTTCTTTCTAGCCTCTATTACTATAGGGATCACTATTTCTATTCTATCCTCTATTTCTATACGGATCACTATTTCTGTTCTATCCTCTATTACTATACGGATCACTATTTCTGTTCTATCCTCTATTACTATACGGATCACTATTTCTGTTCAATCCTCTATTACTATACGGATCACTATTTCTGTTCAATCCTCTATTACTATACGAATCACTATTTCTATTCTATCCTCTAGCCCTCTATTACTATACAGATCACTATTTCTATTCTATCCTCTATTACTATACGGATCACTATTTCTGTTCTATCCTCTATTACTATACGGATCACTATTTCTATTCTATCCTCTATTACTATACAGATCACTATTTCTATCCTGTCACTATTACTATACGGATCACTATTTCTATACTATCCTCTATTACTATACGGATCACTATTTCGTTCAATCTCTATTACTATACCGATCACTATTTCTGTTCTATCCTCTATTACTATACGAATCACTATTTCATTCTAGCCTCTATTACTATACAGATTCATTTCTATTCTATCCTCTATTTCTATACGGATCACTATTTCTGTTCAATCCTCTATTACTATACGGATCACTATTTCTGTTCTATCCTCTATTACTATACAGATCACTATTTCTATCCTGTCACTATTACTATACGGATCACTATTTCTATTCTATCCTCTATTACTATACGGATCACTATTTCTGTTCTATCTCTATTACTATACGGATCACCATTTCAAATTCTATCCTCTATTACTATACAGATCACTATTTCTATTCTATCTCTATTTCTATACGGATCACTATTTCTGTTCTATCCTCTATTACTATACGGATCACTATTTCTGTTCTATCCTCTATTACTATATTGATCACTATTTCTGTTCTATCCTCTATTACTATACAGATCGCTATTTCTATCCTGTCACTATTACTATACGGATCACTATTTCTGTTCTATCCTTTATTACTATACGGATCACTATTTCTATTATCAGCCTCTATTATATATACGGATCACTATTTCTATCAAGTTTTTTATATTTTTCTTTTCTTTTCTGGGATAAAGATATATTCTAATCTCAGATAGAGACCATTTCTATTCTATTCTGTACTAGGTTAAAATTTCTAGAGGCCTTTACGATTGACTTGGGCTTTGCACTTATATATATGTTTATATATATATATATATATATATATATCTATATACGGAAGATATGTTTTTCTGGTTCTAACTTATGTTACAATAAACAGACAAAAATTATTTTTATTCTAACACTCATGATGATAATAAGAATTTAAATTCTATTCTTGGAATGGTATCGAACCCATGGAACATTGTCTAAACGGACTAAATCTATTCTATTCTCACTAAAAATGGACAATTTGTATTGAGAAAGGGAAAATGTTTAGGTGGAATTTTAGTTGGAGGTCTAATACTATAAAGTCTTTCACCATTTCTACAATTTCTCTTCAACGATCGGATACATGGCCTCCAAAGTTTCAAATTTTTATTCTATTTTATTATGATCTGATGACCATTGATAATAATTCTATTTTATTTTTTTTTATGTACGACAGATCCTCATTTCTATTTCTATTCCTCTGGGAAACCGACCTCCCAAAACTTTTAGATGAGATCCTCTATTATAGTATTTTGAAGAATTTTGTGCTAGATTCAGGAAATGACATTTTTTTTTTAGCGCTGATTACTAGAGAGCTTTCGTTTTTATTTCAGTAAAGTTAAATACATCCTTTTCCGGGCAGATTTTGAATTCTCTGTTACAAATGTCATTTAATTTATGATCTGGCAGCTATACAGATCCATTTCTATAGAACCCTGTCTGCCCATTTTCTATTTACCCATAGGTTACTTAGAAGAAGAAAAGCCATTTTTTTTCTAGTCCTCTGTTACTATACGGAAGAATTTCAATGTTTTGATTATTCTATTCGGACCATTTCTAGGTTTCTATTCTCTATTACTATATTGCTGACCGTTTCTATTCTTTATCTCTATTACTATATATATAGGATTAATTTCGACTTCTATGACCATTTAGCATACTGTTACTAGGGATCATTCTAATTTTATTTTTATGGGGATCAATATATTTACTGTTCTATCTCTGATATCTATATATTTATATTCTGCCTCTTTATATAAAAATTTTATTATTTCTCTTCAGTTCTATTTTTTAAATTATATTTTCTCTTTGTTTCGTCCGGTATATTTATATTTGCCTTCATTTAAAAGTTTTAAAGATTTATCCTCCTTCCGGTAGTTCCTATACTAATCGGGTTTCTCATGACCACTGAGAATGACATTTTTTGAATGTCAGTAAATATTATAAAAGGCAAGGATCCATCCTTTCAATTCGCATTACTAACATACTACGATGTCTGATGGAGAGAAGATCATTTATTTCTAGCACATTGTCAAATCAAGATGCCAGATGACAGCTTGTCTCAGAACATTCTAAGATTTGAACATCCAGTAAGTTCAAAGTTCATTTCATCTTAATATTCTTCCATTGATTGATATTTTGACGAAAATTACTATACAGGTATGTGAATTTTGCAGAAAAGGAACTAAATGGATTCAATCACAATTGATAACTATTACTACCTTCACTGACTATTTCAACAGTAACGAAAAGAAATAATTAAAAAGATTACTTATTTAATTCATTTTACATTTTTTTGTTTCTTTAAGTATTGTTTATTTTTGTTTATTCTTTCCTTCTTTCTTTAATTTTTTTTATTCTTTCGAAAATTTAAAGGAGATTTCAAACATTTGCTTTCTATGAATTTTTACTTTTCACTTTTTCTTCTTTATTTTTCTTGTTTTTATTTCTGTACTTTTCGATCTTTTTAATTTATTTTATTTTTCAACTCGTTGACTTTTTGCTCAACGATTTGTCTTTATAAAATTGATGAATTTAATAAACTGCTATTAAAGAAAATATTTTTGCAAATGACAGAAATATTTTCTTTTCGGAACTTTTTCCTTTCTTTGCAAATTTGACTTTAAATTTTTCTTTCTTTCTCCTTTCTTTCACCGCTTTAAATCAAATTGATCTTTTTTTCCTTTTCTTTCTTTTCTTTTTTTATACGGATCTTTATCCTTTTCTATTCTACGAAAAAAACTATTTCTTTCTGCATTTCTATTCTTTTTTCTTTCTTTCTTTCTTTTTTCTTTTCTTTCTCTCTTTCTTTTGTCAGATTCCAAGACATTCTTCCTCTTTACTGGAAATCGACCATTTCATTCTATCCTGAATTGAAGCCCGTAGAAAAGAATTGCTCGCCTCTTTACTAAAAGAGGACCATTTCGATTTATTTAACATGGCGTCACTGACGTTTTCATTGATTCGCCAGGCGCACGTTTAGATGACCATTTCTGTTCTATCATGAATTTTAACGTCAGCTGCCAGAAAGAAGAAATACTCAATTTTAAGTTTGCTTAAACTAGACCTTTACTTTCTGTACATATAGAAAAGAATGGAGGACTTTAATTTCTGTTCTGGATTCCTATATTTTTTCATGATCTAAGGTTGTTTCTAGATTCTGACCATCACTATTCTGTGTTCTTAGTTATATTTCATTTTTTTTTCTCTAAAACATTTTGGATGTTTATTTTATTCTTATCCATCAAATGTTGGATTTTTTTTTTTTTACTCCCTGGATTATTTTAATCATTTTTTTATTCTATCCTCTTGTTTCTATGAAGGTTTAGGCTTTTGGTGTTCATATATATATTTTTCCCTATATATATATATATATATATATATAAGGAAAATGAGGGAAAATTCGGGATTTTGATCCCAGGTTCCTTCTATTATGAAACTGAGTCACCATTTAGTCCTGATTTCTGTTACACACACACACACACATTTCACACGCACACACTATATATATATGGATACGTTTATATATATATACATATATTACAAAGATCTAAATTATAGAGAATCTATATTATAAGAATATATATATATATATATATATATATATATATATATATATATATTTCTATTCGAAATATCTCTATTACTATTTAGAAAGAAAATGAATAAGAAGCATCCTCTAAAGAAATATGACATTTCTATTTCTATTCTATATGTGAAAATTTCTATTCTCTTGTCCTCTCAATACCTTTAAAAGAAAGAAAACTATTTTCTATGAAAGAACGTATTTTCTATTTCTCTATGAGTCAGCATGTCCATTTCTATTCTATCCTCTTTAACTATACGGATGCTTCTCTTTTCTCTAATTAATTTGGTCCTATTTCTATTCTATTCAAGATTATATAAAAAATAAAGATTTTTATTCTATCTCTTTTCTATAAACTCACCATTTCTATTCTTTTTCAATTATTGATTTAAAATTTCTATTTGTTCTCTATTTCTTACTGAAACAAGAAGAAATTCTATCTTTAAAAATATATAAAAAGAATTTCTAAAAAAGTATCCCAACTAATCGTAACCATTTCTATTCTATTCTCGGACCTATACATTGACCATTTCTATTCAAATCTCTATTACATCGACTTTGTTCACGTATTTCTATTCTATTTGTTCTATTACATATAGGGATGGACCATTTCTAGATTATTCTCTATTATTAAACGAGTGATTTCATTACTATTCTAAAACCAACAATATGTATTTCCCAACAAATGAGATTTCCATTTTCTATTCTATTCTAACTAAAACAATAGAATAGACAGAATTTCTATTCTATTGTTCCTCTCTAGTTAAGATTAAAAAGATTTTTCTTCTATTGTCTATTGTTGTGGCGCATCTAACACTTCTAGTTCAAACCTAGATCGCCAGTGAGCAATCACCACGTGAACATTCAGAAAAACGCATATATACGTGTGTCTAATTGATCTTTTTTCTACTCTATGCTCTATTGTAGGGTTGATCGCTTTTTTTCTACTCTATCCTCTGCAAAAATATGGATCGCTATTTCTATTCTATATTCTGCTGCTATTTGGATCTTTTTTTTTCTATTCTAACCTCTGTTACTATACGGATGATAATTTCTAGTCTATCCTCTATTGCTATTCGGATCGCTATTTTATTCTATTCTATTATTGCTATATGGATCGCTATTTCTACTCTATTCTCTATTACTATACGTATTCTTACCTGGATTCTCTATATCCTCCATTGTTATACGAATCGCTATTTCTATAGCCTATCCTCTATTGCTATACGGATCGCTATTTCTACTATATCCTCTATTACTATAAAAATCGCTATTTCTACTCTATCCTCTATTACTATACGGATCGCTATTTCTACGCTATCCTCTGTTACTATAAACATAGTTATTTCTACGCTATCCTCTATTGCTATACGCATCGTTATTTCTACTCTATCCTCTACTGATAAACGGATCGCTATTTCTACTCTATCCTCTATTGTTATACGCATAACTTTTTCTACTTCTATCCTCTGTTGTTAAACGGATCGCTATTTCTACTCTATTCTCTATTACTATACGGATCACTATTTCTATTTCATCCTCTATTGTTATAATTGATCGCTCTTTTTCTATTTCTCCTCTCTTACTATACGGATAACTTTTTCTACTCTATCCTCTGTTGCTATACGGATCAAGGCTATTTCTATTCTATCCTCTATTGTTATACGGATCGCTTTTCTACTCTATCCTCTATTGCTATAATGGATCGCTATTTCTATTCTATCCTCTATTGCTATACTGGATCGCTATTTCTACTCTATCCTCTATTGCTATACGGATCTCTATTTCTATTCTATCCTCTATTACTATACGGATCGCCATTTCTGTTCTATCCTCTATTGCTATACGGATCGCCATTTCTATTCTATCCTCCATTACTATACGGATCGCTATTTCTATTCTATCCTCTATTACTATACGGATCGCCATTTCTATTCTATCCTCTATTGCTATACGGACCATTTCTATTTCTATCCTCTGTTATTATACGGATCGCTATTTCTGTTCTATCCTCTATTACTATACGGATCGCCATTTTATTCTGTCCTCTATTACTTCTATACGGATTCGCTATTTCTAGTTCTATCCTCTGTTACTATACGGATCGCTATTTCTATTTCTATCCTCTATTGCTATACGGATCGCTATTTCTATTCTATCCTCTATTGCTATACGGATTGCTATTTCTATTCTATCCTCTATTACTATACGGATCGCTATTTCTATTCTATCCTCTGTTACTATACGGATCGCTATTTCTATTCTATCCTCTATTGCTATACGCATCGCTATTTCTATTCTATTCTCTATTGCTATATGGATGGCCTTTTTCTATTCTCTGTTACTATCCGTTATTTCATTTCTACTCTATCCTCTGTTACTATACGGATCGCTATTTCTATTCTATCCTCTATTGCTATACGGATCGCCATTTCTATTCTATCCTTCATTGCTATACGGATCGCTATTTCTACTCTATCCTCTATTGCTATACGGATGGATTTCTACTCTATCCTCTTTCTATACGCATCCTATTTCTCTATTGTTATTATCTATACGCATCGACCATTTCTACTATATCCTCTATTGCTATACGGATCGCTATTTCTACTCTATCCTCTATGCTATACGGATCGCTATTTCTACTCTATCTCTATTTCTATACGCATCTCTATTGTTATACGGATCGCTATTTCTTCTATTCTCTATTCCTATACGGATCGCTATTTCTATTTCTATCCTCTATTGTTATACGGATCGCCATTTTTCTACTCTATCCTATTTCTAAAACGGATAACTATTTTATTTCTACTTCTATCCTCTATTATTATAAGGATCCCTATTTCTACTCTATCCTCTATTGTTATACGGATCGCTATTTTCTATCCTCTACGCATCTCTCTATTATCCTATATTGGATCGAGTCTATTTCTACTCTATCCTCTATTGCTAAACGGATCGCCATTTCTATTCTATCCTCTATTACTATACGATGTTCTATTTCTATTTCTATTCTCTGTTGCTATACGGATCGCTCTTTCTATTCTATCCCTCTATTGCTATACGGATCGCTATTTCTATTCTATCCTCTATTGTTATACGCATCGCTATTTCTATTCTATTCTCTATTGCTATTGATCGCTATATTCTATCCTCTATATTTATACTCTCTATATCCTCTATTCTGTTACTACGCATCGCTATTTCTATTCTATCCTCTATTGCTATACGGATCGCTATTTCTATTTCTATCCTCTATTGCTAGTTGAATCTCTATTTATTTTCTATCCTCTGTTACTATAGTTTAATTTCGCTATTTTATTCTATCGCTATTTCTACTCTCTGTTGCTATACGGATCGCTATTTCTATCCTCTGTTCTATCCTCTATTCTATTGGATCGCTATTTCTATTCTATCCTCTATCAGTACGAATTACTATTTCTATTCTATCTGTTCTATTGCTATACGGATCGTTATTTCTATTCTATCCTCTGTTGCTATACGGATCGCTATTTCTATTCTATCCTCTGTTGCTATCCGGATCGCTCTTTCTACTCTATCCTCTGTTGCTATACGGATCGCTATTTCTATTCTGTCTCTATTGTTAAATGCATCGCATTTCTATTCTATCCTCTATTGCTATACGCATCGCTATTTCTATTCTATCTCTATTGTTTACGGATGTATATTTCTATTCTATCCTCTATTGTTATATGCATCGCTATTTCTATTCTATCCTCTATTGTTATACGGATCGCTATTTCTATTCTACGGATCTCTATTAGTTTAACGGATCGCTATTTCTATTCTATCCTCTATTACTATGTTTCCTTGTTCTATTTCTATTCTATATCTCTATTCTACTATACGGATCGCTATTTCTATTTCTATCTCTCTATTGTTATACGGATATTCTATTTTCTATTTCTACGGATCTCTATTACTATACGGATCGCTATTTCTCTATTCTGTTCTCTGTTCTATTACTATTCTATCCTCTATTCTATTCTCATCGCTACTATCTCTCTTCTATTGCTATACGGATCTCTATTACTCTATATTGCATCACGGATTCCTATTTCTATCCTCTATTGCTATACGGATCGCTATTTCTATTCTATCCTCTGTTGCTATACGGATCGCTCTTTATTCTATCTCTATTGCTATACTATCGCTATTTCTATTCTATTCTCTATTACTATACGGATCGCTATTTCTATTCTATTCTCTATTACTATACGGATCGCTATTTCTATTCTCTATCCTCTATTACTATACGCATCGCTATTTCTATTCCATCCTCTATTGCTATACTGATCGCTATTTCTATTCTATTTGCTATTACTATACTTATCCTCTATTACTATTTCTATTCTTATTCTCTATTACTATACGGATCATATTTCTATTTCTCTATCTCTATTCTATATGGATATACTCTATTGCTATTTTACTCTACGAATCATTGCTATACGGATTATTTATATCATCTTCTGTTACTATACGGATCGCTATTTCTACTCTATCCTCATTGCTATCGCATCGCTCTTCCTACTCTATCCTCTGTTGCTGTACGGATCGCTATTTCTACCTCTATCCTCTGTTGCTATACATCTATTTCTACTCTATCCTCTGTTAATTGCTATTTCTACTCTATACTCTTGTTGCTATACGCATCGCTATTTCTACTCTATGTTCTATTTCTCTTGCTGCTATTGTTATACGGATCGTTATTTCTTCTCTATCCTCTATTGCTATACGGATCATATTTCTACTCTATCTTCCATTGTTATACGCATCGCTCTTCCTACTCTATCCTCTGTTGCTATTTCTACGGATCTCATATTCCTATTTCTATCCTCTATTGTTATACTCATCGCTATTTCCTACTCTATCCTCTATTGCTATAATGGATCGCTATTGTTACTCTATACTCTATTGTTATACGGATCGCTATTTCTACTCTATCCTCTATTGTTATACGGATCCTTATTTCTACTCTATACTCTATTGTTATACGGATCGCCATTTCTATTCTATACGGATCTATTACTATACGCATCACCATTTCTTTCTACTCTATCTCTATTGCTATACGGATCGCTATTTCTACTCTATCCTCTATTCCTATACGCATCGCTATTTCTATTCTATTCTCTATTACTATACTCATCGCCATTTCTATCTCTCTGTTGCTATATGGATCATATTTCCGCTATACTCACTTGCTATACGGATCGCTATTTTTCTATCCTCTGTTGTTATACGGATCATTTCTTTCTATTCTATTCTCTATTGCTATCCAGATCGCATTTCTATTCTCTATCCTCTATTGCTATACGGATCACTATTTCTATTCTATCCTCTAGCCCTATACGGATGACTATTTCTATTCTATCCTCTATTGCTATCCGATGCTCTTTTCTACTCTATCCTCTATTTATTTATACGGATCGCTATTTCTATTCATCACTCTATACGGATCGCCATTTCTATTCTATCCTCTATTGCTATACGGATCGCTATTTCTATTTCTATCTCTATTGCTATACGGATCGCTATTTCTATTCTATCCTCTATTCCTATACGGATCGCTATTTCTATTCTATCCTCTATTGCTATACGGATCGCTATTTCTATTCTATCCTCTATTGCTATACGGATCGCTATTTCTATTCTATCCTCTATTACTATACGGATCGCTATTTTATTCTATATTCTATTATTCTCTTCTCTATCCTCTATACGGATCGCTATTTCTATTCTATCCTCTATTACTATACGGATCTATTTCTACTCTATCCTCTATTCTATACGGATCTCTATCCTATTTCTATACGGATCGCTATCCTCTATTCGGACTATACGTCGCTCATTTCTACGGATCGCTATATTTCTATTCTATATCGGATCGCTATTTCTACTCTATTTCTGTTGCTATGGATCGCTATTTCTATTCTCTATTACTATACGGATCGCTATTTCTATTCTATCCTCTATTACTATACGGATCGCTATTTCTACTCTATCTCTATTACTATACGGATCACTATTTCTATTCTATCCTCTATTCCTATACGGATCGCTATTTCTATTCTATCCTCTATTGCTATACGGATCGCTATTTCTATTCTATTCTCTATTGCTATACGGATCGCTATTTCTATTCTATCCTCTATTGCTATACGGATCGCTATTTCTATTCTATCCTCTATTACTATACGGATCGCTATTTCTATTCTATCCTCTATTACTATACGGATCGCTATTTCTATTCTATTCCACTATTACTCTATCGCTATTTCTATTCTATTCTCTATTACTATACGGATCGCTATTTCTATTCTATCCTCTATTACTATACGGATTTCTATTCTATTCTTCTATTACTATACGGATCGCTATTTCTATTCTATCCTCTATTACTATACGGATCGCCATTTCTATTCTATTCTCTATTACTATACGGATCGCTATTTCTATTCTATTCTCTATTACTATACGGATCGCTATTTCTATTCTCTATTCTATTCGTTATTTCTATTATTCTCTATACGGATCGCCATTTCTATTCTATCCTCTATTACTATATACGATTCGGATCGTTATTACGCGGATCGCTATTTCTATTCTATCCTCTATTACTATACGGATCGCTATTTCTATTCTATTCTCTATTACTATACATGGATCGCTCATTTCTGTTCTATTCTCTATTACTATACGGATCGCTATTATTTCATTTCTATTCTCTATTACTATACGGATCGCTATTTCTATTCTATTCTCTATTACTATACGGATCGCTATTTCTATTCTATTCTCTGTTACGGGATCGCTATTTCTATTCTATTCTCTATTGCTATACGGATCGCTATTTCTATTCTATCCTCTATTGTTATACGGATCGCTATTTCTATTCTATCCTCTATTACTATACGGATCGCTATTTCTATTCTATCCTCTATTACTATACGGATCGCTATTTCTATTCTATCCTCTATTATTTATACGGATCGCTATTTCTATTCTATTCTCTATTACTATACGGATCGCCATTTCTATTCTATTCTCTATTACTATACGGATCGCTATTTCTATTCTATTTCCTCTCTATTACTATACGGATCGCTATTTTTCTATTCTATCCTCTATTGCTATGCGGATCGCTATTTCTATTCTATCCTCTGTTACTATACGGATCGCCATTTCTATTCTATCCTCTATTACTATACGGATCGCTATTTCTATTCTATCCTCTATTACTATACGGATCGCTATTTCTATTCTATTATTTCTATTATCCTCTACTATACGGATCGCTATTTCTTCTCTATCCTCTATTACTATACGGATCGCATATTCTCTATTATTATACGGATCGCTATTTCTATTCCATCCTCTATTACTATACGGATCGCTATTTCTATTCTATTACTATATCTCTATTCTACGGATTTCTATTCTATCCATGACCATTTCATTTCTTCTATTCTCTATTACTATATGGATCGCTATTTCTATTCTATCCTCCATACTATACGGATCGCTATTTCTATTCTATTTCTATTCTATACGGATCGCTATTATTATTCTATCCTCTATTGTTATACGGATCGCTATTTCTATTCTATCCTCTATTCTGCCATTTCATTCTATACGGATATTCTATTTCTATTCTATCCTCTGTTACTATACGGATCGCTATTTCTACTCTATTCTCTGTTGCTATAGGATCGCTATTTCTATTCTATCCTCTATTGCTATACGGATCGCTATTTCTATTCTATCCTCTATTCTCGGATATTTTATTCTATCCTCTACTATACGGATCGCTATTTCTATTCTATCCTCTATTGCTATACGGATCGCTATTTCTATTCTATCCTCTATTGCTATACGGATCGCTATTTCTATTCTATTCTCTGTTGCTATACGGATCGCTTATTTCTACTCTATCCTCTATTACTATACGGATCACTATTTCTATTCTATTCTCTATTGCTATAACGGATCGCTATTTCTATTCTATTCTCTATTACTATACGGATCGCTATTTCTATTCTATTCTCTATTACTATACGGATCACTATTTCTATTCTATTCTCTATTACTATATTCTATCTCTATTTATATCCGATCGCTATTTCTATCCTCTATTACTATACGGATGACTATTTCTATTCTATTCTCTATTACTATACGGATCGCCTATTTCTATTCTATTCTCTATTACTATACGGATCATTCTATTTCTATTCTCGTCTATTGCTATAATGGATAACTATTTCTATTCTATTCTCTATTACTATACGGATCGCTATTTCTATTCTATTCTCTATTACTATACGGATCGCTATTTCTATTCTATTCTCTATTACTATACGGATCGCTATTTCTATTCTATTCTCTATTACTATACGGATCGCCATTTCTATTCTATTCTCTATTGCTATACGGATCGCCATTTCTATTCTATTCTCCATTGCTATTGGATCACCATTTTCTATTCTATTCTCTATTACTACGGATCGCTATTTCTATTTCTATTCTATTCGCTATTTCATTTGTTATACGGATCGCTATTTCTATTCTATTCTCTATTACTATACGGATCGCTATTTCTATTCTATCCTCTATTACTATACGGATCGCTATTTTCTATTCTATTCTCTATTACTATACGGATCGCTATTTCTATTCTATCCTCTATTACTATACGGATCGCTATTTCTATTCTATTCTCTATTACTATACGGATCGCTATTTCTATTCTATCCTCTATTACTATACGGACCGCTATTTCTATTCTATTCTCTATTACTATACGGATCGCTATTTCTATTCTATTCTCTATTACTATACGGATATTTCTATTCTATTTCTATTACCATATGGATCCTATTTCTATTCCTATTGCTATACGGATCGCTATTTCTACTTCTATCCTCTGTTACTATACGGGATCTATTCTATTTCTATTCGCTATTTCCTCTATTCATTGTTATACGGCATCGCTATTTCTATTCTATTCTCTATTACTATACGGATCGCTATTTCTTTCTATTCTATCCTCTATTACTATGCTATACGGATCGCCATTTCTATTTCTATTCTATCCTCTATTGCTATACGGATCGCTATTTCTATTCTATTCTCTATTACTATACGGATCGCTATTTTCTACCATTTCTATTTCTATCCTCTATTGCTATACGGATCGCTATTTCTATTCTATCCTCTATTACTATACGGATCGCTATTTTCTATTCTATTCTCTATTGTTATACGGATCGCTATTTCTATTCTATCCTCTATTGCTATACGGATGAGTTATTTTTCTATTCTATTCTCTACGGATCGCTAATTATTCCTATACGCTATTTCTATTCTATCTCTATATATACGGATCGCTATTTATTCTATTCTCTATTACTATACGGATCGCTATTTCTATTCTATCCGTATTACTATTTCTATTTCTATTCTATATTCTATTGCTATACGGATCGCTATTTCTATTCTATCCTCTATTACGGATATGGATCGCTATTATTTCACCATTCTATTCTATCCTCTATTACTATACGGATCGCTATTTCTATTCTATCCTCTATTACTATACGGATCGCTATTTCTATTCTATCCTGTATTACTATACGGATCCATTTCTATTCTATTCTATTACTATACGGACCGCTATTTCCTATTCTATTCTCTATTACTATACGGATCGCTATTTCTATTCTATCCTCTATTACTATACGGATCGCTATTTCTATTCTATCTCTATTGTTATACGGATCGCTATTTCTATTCTATTCCTCTATTGCTATTCTATTTCGCTATTTACTATATTTCTATTTATCCTGTATTACTATACGGATCGCTATTTCTAGTTTATCCTCTATTACTATACGGATCGCTATTTCTATTCTATCTATTACTATACGGATCGCTATTTCTATCCTCTATTACTATATGGATCGCTATTTTTCTATTCTCTATTACTATACGGATCGCTATTTCTATCTATTCTCTATTACTATACGGATCGCTATTTCTGTTCTATCCTCTATTGCTATACGGATCGCTATTTCTAGTCTATCCTCTATTACTATACGGATCACTATTTCTATTCTATTCTCTATTACTATACGGATCGCTATTTCTATTCTATCCTCTATTACTATACGGATCGCTATTTCTATTCTATTCTATTACTATCCGCTATTTCTAAACATTCTATCTCTACTTACGGATCCTATTTCTATTCTATTCTCTATTACTATCGGCTATTTCTATTCTATCCTCTATTACTATACGGATCGCTATTTCTGTTCTATTCTCTATTACTATACGGATCGCTATTTCTATTCTATTCTCTATTACTATACGGATCGCTATTTCTATTCTATCCTCTATTACTATACGGATCGCTATTTCTATTCTATCCTCTATTACTATACGGATCGCTATTTCTATTCTATCCTCTATACCTACGGATCGCTTATTTCTATTCTATCCTCTATTACTATACGGATCGCTATTTCTATTCTATCTATCCTCTATTGTCTATACGGATCGGCTATTTCTATTCTATCCTCTATTACTATACGGATCGCTATTTCTATTCTATCCCTCTATTACTATACGGATCGCTATTTCTATTCTATTCTATTTTATACGGATCGCTATTTCTATTCTATCCTCTATTGTTATACGGATCGCTATTTTCGCTATTTCTATTTCTATTCTATCCTCTATTACTATACGGATCGCTATTTCTATTCTATCCTCTATTGTTATACGGATCGCTATTTCTATTCTATCCTCTATTACTATACGGATCGCTATTTCTATTCTATCCTCTATTACTATACGATCGATTTCTAGTCTTCTCTATTCTACGGATCGCTATTTCTAGTCTATCCTCTATTACTATACGGATCGCTATTTCTATTCTATCCTGTTACTATACGGATCGCTATTTCTATTCTATCCTCTATTACTATACGGATCGCTATTTCTATTCTATCCTCTATTACTATACGGATCGCTATTTCTATTCTATCCTCTATTACTATACGGATCGCTATTTCTATCCTCTATTACTATACGGATTATTTCTATATTACTATACACTATTTTATTCTATTCTATCCTCTATTACTATACGGATCGCTATTTCTATTCTATCCTCTATTACTATACGGATCGCTATTTCTACTCTATCCTCTATTACTATACGGATCGCTATTTCTACTCTATCCTCTATTACTATACGGATCGCTATTTCTATTCTATCCTCTATTACGATTCGGATCGCTATTTCTATTCTATCCTCTATTATTATACGGATCGCTATTTCCTATTTCTATTCTATCCTCTATTACTATACGGATCGCTATTTCTATTCTATTCTCTATTACTATACGGATCGCTATTTCTATTCTACCCTCTATTACTATACGGATCGCTATTTCTATTCTATCTTCAATTAATATAAAGATCGCTATTTCTGTTCTATCCTCTATTACTAAACGGATCGCTATTTCTATTCTATCCTCTATTACTATACGGATCGCTATTTCTATTCTATCCTCTATTACTATACGGATCGCTATTTCTATTCTATTACTATACTATTCTCTATTGCTATACGGATCGCTATTTCTGTTCTATCCTCTATTACTAAACGGATCGCTATTTCTATTCTATCCTCTATTACTATACGGATCGCTATTTCTATTCTATCCTCTATTACTATATGCATCGCTATTTCTGTTCTATCCTCTATTACTATACGGATCGCTATTTCTGTTCTATCCTCTATTACTATACGGATCGCTATTTCTATTCTATCCTCTATTACTATACGGATCGCTATTTCTATTCTATCCTCTATTATCCTATTTCTATTCTATCCTGTATTACTATACGGATCGCTATTTCTATTCTATCCTCTATTACTATACGGATCGCTATTTCTATTCTATTCTATTTATTACTATACGGATCGCTATTTCTATTTCTATCCTCTATCGCTATGGATCGCTATTTCTATCTATATTCTATTACTATACGGATCGCTATTTCTATTCTATCCTCTATTACTATACGGATCGCTATTTCTATTCTATTCTCTATTACTATACGGATCGCTATTTCTATTCTATCCTCTATTACTATACGGATCGCTATTTCTATTCTATCCTCTATTACTATACGGATCGCTATTTCTATTCTATCCTATTGTTATACGGATCGCTATTTCTATTCTATCCTCTATTACTATACGGATCGCTATTTTATTCTATCCTCTATTTTATACGGATCGCTATTTCTATTCTATCCTCTATTACTATACGGATCGCTATTTCTATTCTATCCTGTATTACTATACGGATCGCTATTTCTATTCTATACTATACGGATCGCTATTTCTATTCTATCCTGTATTACTATTACGGATCGCTATTTCTATTCTATCCTCTATTACTATACGGATCGCTATTTCTATTCTATCCTCTATTACTATACGGATCGCTATTTCTATCCTCTATTACTATACGGATCGCTATTTCTAGTCTATCCTCTATTACTATACGGATCGCTCTATTTCTATTCTATCCTCTATTACTATACGGATCGCTATTTCTATTCTATCCTCTATTACTATACGGATCGCTATTTCTATTCTATCCTCTATTACTATACGGATCGCTATTTCTATTCTATCCTCTATTACTATACGGATCGCTATTTCTATTCTATCCTCTATTACTATACGGATCGCTATTTCTATTCTATCCTCTATTACTATACGGATCGCTATTTCTATTCTATCCTCTATTACTATACGGATCGCTATTTCTATTCTATCCTCTATTACTATACGGATCGCTATTTTTCTATTCTATCCTCTATTACTATACGGATCGCTATTTCTATTCTATCCTCTATTACTATACGGATCGCTATTTCTATTCTATCCTCTATTACTATACGGATCGCTATTTCTATTCTATCCTCTATTACTATACGGATCGCTATTTCTATTTCTATCCTCTATTACTATACGGATCGCTATTATCTCTATTGTTACGGATCGCTATTTCTAGTCTATCCTTATTACTATTCGGATCGCTATTTCTATTCTATCCTCTATTACTATACGGATCGCTATTTCTAGTCTATCCTGTACGGATCCTCTATTTCTAGTCGGATCGCTATTTCTATTCCTCTCCTATTACTATACGGATCGCTATTTCTATTCTATCCTCTATTACTATACGGATCGCTATTTCTATTCTATCCTCTATTACTATACGGATCGCTATTTCTATCCTGTATTCTATCCTCTATTACTATACGGATCGCTATTTCTATTCTATCCTCTATTACTATACGGATCGCTATTTCTATTCTATCCTCTATTATTATATACGGATCGCTATTTCTATTCTATCCTCTATTACTATACGGACCGCTATTTCTATTCTATCCTCTATTACTATACGGATCGCTATTTCTATTCTATCCTCTATTACTATACGGATCGCTATTTCTATTCTATCCTCTATTACTATACGGATTTCTAGTATTTCTATTCTATCTATCTATTACTATACGGATCGCTATTTCTATTCTATCCGCTATTTATTACTATACGGATCGCTATTTCTAGTCTATCCCTCTATTACTATACGGACCGCTATTTCTATTCTATCCTCTATTACTATACGGATCGCTATTTCTATTCTATCCTCTATTACTATACGGATCGCTATTTCTATTCTATCCTCTATTACTATACGGATCGCTATTTCTATTCTATCCTCTATTACTATACGGATCGCTATTTATTTTATTCTATCCTCTATTACTATTCGGATCGCTATTTTATTCTATCCTCTATTACTATACGGATCGCTATTTCTATTCTATCCTCTATTACTATACGGATCGCTATTTCTATTCTATCCTCTATTACTATACGGATCGCTATTTCTATTCTATCGCTATTTCTATTACTATACGGATCGCTATTTCTCTATCCTCTATTACTATTCGCTATTTCTATCTATCCTATTACTATACGGATCGCTATTTCTATTCTATCCTCTATTACTATACGGATCGCTATTTCTATTCTATCCTCTATTACTATACGGATCGCTATTTCTATTCTATATTTTGTCTATATACTATTGCTATTACTATCCTCTATTACTATTCGGATCGCTATTTCTATTCTATCCTCTATTACTATATCGGATCGCTATTTCTATATTCTATCCTCTATTACTATACGGATCGCTATTTCTATTCTATCCTATATTACTATACTATACGGATCGCTATTTCTATTTCTATCCTCTATTACTATACGGATCACTATTTATTTCTATTCTATCCTCTATTACTATACGGATCGCTATTTTCTATTCTATCCTCTATTACTATACGGATCGCTATTTCTATTCTATCCTCTATTACTATACGGATCGCTATTTCTATTCTATCCTCTATTACTATACGGATCGCTATTTCGTCTATTTCTACGGATCTATTTCTATCTATCTCTATTACTATACGGATCGCCATTTCTATATTCTATCCTCTATTACTATACGGATCACTATTTCTATTCTATCCTCTATTACTATACGGATCGCTATTTCTATTCTATCCTCTATTACTATACGGATCGCTATTTCTATTCTATCCTCTATTACTATACGGACCGCTATTTCTATTCTATCCTCTATTACTATACGGATCGCTATTTCTATTATTATCCTATCTATTACTATACGGATCGCTATTTCTATTCTATCCTCTATTACTATACGGATCGCTATTTCTATTCTATCCTGTATTACTATACGGACCATTATTTCTAGTCTATCCTGTATTACTATTCGGATCGCTATTTCTATTCTATCCTCTATTACTATACGGATCGCTATTTTATTCTATCCTCTATTACTATTACGGATCACCATTTCTAGTCTATCCTCTACGGATCTATACGGATCGCTATTTCTTTCTATCCTCTCTATTACTATACGGATCGACTATTTCTATATTTCTATCAGACTACTAAACCTATTTACTATTACGGAATGCTATTTCTATTCTATCCTCTATTACTATACGGATCGCCTATTTCTATTCTATCCTCTATTCTATACTATAGTCTATCCTGTATTACTATTTCTTTTTCTATCCTCTTATTACTATACGGATCGCTATTTCTATTCTATATTCTATTACTATACGGACCGCTATTTCTAGTCTATATTACTATCGGAAAACTATTTCTATACGGACCGATATTTCTATTCTATCCTTTATTACTATACGGAATTTATTCAGTTCTAGTCTATCCTCTATTGCTATACGGATCGCTATTTCTATTCTATATTTCTGTTACTATACGGATCGCTATTTCTATTCTATCCTCTATTACTATACGGACCGCTATTTCTAGTCTATCCTCTATTTTACTATACGGATCGCTATTTCTATTTTCTATCCTCTATTACTATACGGATCCTTTATTTCTAGTCTATCCTTTATTACTATACGGACCGCTATTTCTAGTCTATCCTATCTATACGGATCGCTATTTTACTAAAAGGATTATTTATTTCTAGTCTATCCTCTATTACTATACGGATCGCTATTTCTAGTCTATCCTATTATTACTATTCGGATCGCTGTATTTTTAGTCTATCCTGTATTACTATACGGATCGCTATTTCTAGTCTATCCCTATTACTATACGGACCGCTATTTCTAGTCTATCCTCTATTACTATACGGATCGCTATTTCTAGTCTATCCTCTATTACTATACGGATCGCTATTTCTAGTCTATCCTCTATTATTACTACGTCGCTATATTTATTATATCTATCCTCTATTACTATACGGATCGCTATTTCTAGTCTATCCTGTATTACTATACGGATCGCTTTTTTAGTCTATCCTCTATTACTATACGGATCGCTATTTCTAGTCTATCCTCTATTACTATACGGACCGCATATTTCTAGTCTATCCTGTATTACTATTACTATTTCTAGTCTATCCTCTATTACTATACGGATCACTATTTCTAGTCTATCCTGTATTACTATACGGATCGCTATTTCTAGTCTATCCTGTATTACTATACGGATCAATTTCTAGTCTATCCTGTATTACTATACGGATATTTCTAGTCTATCCTCTATTACTATACGGATCGCTATTTCTAGTCTATAATGTATTTACTATACGGACCGCTATTTCTAGTCTATCCTCTATTACTATACGGACCGCTAAGAAAATTCTATCCTCTATTACTATACGGACCGCTATTTCAAGTCTATCCTCTATTACTATACGGATCGCTATTTCTATATCTATCCTGTATTACTATACGGACCATATTTATTTCTTCTATCCTCTATACTATACTAATTTAGATATCCTGTACGGATGCTATTTCTAGTCTATTTCTATTACTATACGGACCGCTATTTCTTTTCTATCCTTCTATTTGAATTCGGACCAATTATTTCTAGTAAATCCTCTATTACTATACGGACCGCTATTTCTATCTATCCTCTATTACTATATTCATCCGCTAATACTATCTATTTCTATCCTCTATTACTATACGGACCGCTATTTCTAGTCTATCCTGTATTACTATACGGATCGCTATTTCTAGTCTATCCTGTATTACTATACGGACCGCTATTTCTAGTCTATCCTGTATTACTATACGGACCGCTATTTTAGTCTATCCTGTATTACTATACGGATCTTTATTTCTAGTCTATCCTCTATTCTATTACGGACCGAAACACTATTTCTATCCTATTCTATCTATTTTGGGACCGCTATTCTAGTCTATCCTGTATTACTATACGGACCGCTATTTCTAGTCTATCCTGTATTACTATACGGATCGCTATTTCTAGTCTATCCTCTATTATATATATGATACGGAGAACATTTCTAGTCTATCCTCTATTACTATACGGATAACTATTTTTCTAGTCTACGGATATCTATTTATCCTATACTATACGGATATTCTATTTAGATAGTCTATATTAGTTTACTATACGGATATACGGGATCTATTTCTAGTCTATCCTGTATTACTATACGGACCGCTATTTCTAGTCTATCCTGTATTACTATACGGATCACTATTTCTAGTCTATCCTGTATTACTATACGATCTGTCTATAGATATTTCTATTTCTATCCTCTATTACTATACGGACCGCTATTTCTAGTCTATCCTCTATTACTATACGCCTATTTCTAGTCTATCCTCTATTACTATACGGACCGCTATTTCTAGTCTATCCTGTATTACTAGACTATTCATTTCTAGTCTGTAATCTATACGGAAATTCTATTATCCTAGACGGAATCGCTATTTCTAGTCTATCCTGTATTACTATACGGACTATCCTATTTCTAGTCTATCCTGTATTACTATACGGATCGCTATTTCTAGTCTATCCTGTATAACTATACGGATCTATTTCTAGTCTATCCTCTATTACTATACGGACCGCTATTTCTCTATCCTTACTATTACAAAAGATTCTATGCGGACCGCTATTTGAGTCTATCCTGTATTCTATACGGACCGCTATTACTATTCGATCGTGTTATTATCGATCGCTAATCTATTGGAATAATACTATTCGGATCAATTTCTATTTCTATCGGAGAGCTATACGGATTCTAAATCTATTACATTAACTATTTCTAATTACTATACGGGGAAAGGCATGAATCACTATTTTTCTATTTTCCTGCTATGGGTAAATAGCAGAACTAAACTAGTCGATCTATACCTGGAATTTTAGTAAATATAGAATACCTCGAATGTTTTTCATTCGTTATAATGTATCGAAACATGAATGATCCCTTAAGCGTATATCAAATATGGGTTCTATTTTATGGTATAACTAATGACTGATTATCTATATAAATATTATATAAATATGATTATTATTAATATTCGAAGGTGTCTGACGCCAGTATCGTTCTATGGCGTTACTATAGTTGTATCTGCGATTAATTCAATGAACATTACGAAAGTGGCAACGACTGTTGGCTGACATAAAAAAATACTTGAGAAGTCTGTTTTTCTGAAAAATTATTTTAAGAGAAAGATTTTATAAATTTCGACCGATAGTATTAACAATGGATACCAAATGTTTCCTTATAAGGAAACGGCTAATATTGCCATTAAATTTACAATATATATGTGGCGCGTGAACAAACATTAACATGTTATAAATAAACATCAATAGAAAGGTTGAAGATGAAGAGATGCTTATATTTAAATTTAGATTTTATTTCAAACTAGCAGCATGGCCCGGCGTTGCCTGTGCTTGATTCAAAAATCGTACGACTCATACAGCAATCGCTATCACTTGACTTAAAAATATTTTGCCCTTCCTGTATTTTAAAGGAGCAATTTTTTGCTCTGATGTTGCTACATGCCTTACTTCTTGCCTATCTCACACTGCGAATTTTTTCTAAGCTCTATACTAAACATTAAATCTGTTAAAAAAAAATAACTAAACAAAATGAACACAAAAACGATCAGCTTTAAAAAGGACTCGTAACTGGAAAAACTGAATGAAAAAAGAATGTTAAAACAAATATTTTTTCACACCCAACCCAGTTCTGCGGAATCAGAATCAACGTTGAGTTTAAGCAAGCGAATGAGCCAATTGAGTAAAGTGCCATGCAGATTTAAATTTTTCCCACTTAATTTTGACGAATGCAGCTATCCTTTTTTTTTGCATGCTAGTTAAAATTCGTGTCAGTCAGCTGTTGGCTCTCACGCTGGCCAATAGAATCTTCCTGCCTATTCGTGGCAGCCAGCTATAGGCTCTAACTCTGGCCAGTACAAAATAGCCGCAAACTACATGAAAACTGCCGTAGAAGCATGAAAAAATCGATTATTTCCACTGTCGATGGGAGTTGGAAAATGCAAAGTCGGTTTTGGCCTTACCGCTAACTTGGAGCATGTGCATGTAAATTTTGGTGCAAATCTGTCGAAAATTGCGGCCGTGCATTCGTCACACACACACACACACACACACACACACACACACACACACACACACACACACACACATCCTGCCTTTTAAAGATAAGAGATTCCTGGTGTTCTATGCGTCCTCATTCAACTCTCTGTCATTTCTATTTTTGTTTTTATCGCTGTTTTATTTAAATATTCGACATTGTAATAGCAGTGGTACGATCCCCCAATACAACGTTATGGTGTTAAACTCGGAAATTAGACCACTTTTTATACGTTTTCGCATTAATAAATAACTTTCTCTTTTTAGTTAAATCTGTATTCCTCATACCGAAACTGTAAGCAGGCTTATTACGATGAACGATTAATGCAATAAGTGCGTTTGTCCGTGAAACAAATAATGAAAAATAAATACAATTTTTACAAATATGAACCATACTCTAGTTTTTACGCCAAACAATTATTACATATTTTTTATTTTTTTTTTTACATTTTCGCATACAGTTGAGACACTCACTCTGAATATATACAAGAAGAGGTGGGCACTTTGATATGGTGTCATGGTAATGTGTAATGAGTTCGAACCTTATTGGGTGCGTCACACTTTCAGCCTTGTGTCACATAAAATGGGCACTTCGATGTGGTGTAATGATTAGCAAGTTTTTAACGCTAGATTAATTACAACTTAATGGTGAGTTCGAACCACACTGGGTGCACCATATTTTCAGCCTTTGAAATTTATGCTAGGTTAGAAAAATGTAGATATATAAAGAATTCATGGATTTATTTTTACCCTGGCATTTATATGCCTTTAAACGTTATTATAGTTTGAAATATACACACACACACACATATATATATATATATATATATATATATATATATATATATATATATAGTGAGAGAGAATTCATGGATTTATTTTTAATCTGTTATTTATATTGTTTCAAAAGGGTATAGTTTAAAGTGATATATATATATATATATATATATATATATATATGAGAGGGAAATATTGGTAAGGAGAATAAACTAGCAAATCAGCCTCGTAGACCATTGTTTTAGTAGTGAGTCCAATCTTAAGAGGATATTTCATACTTCTGGCCTCGTGTCACACTATCCCGATTTAGTAAATACAAAGATAGACAGACAGAGAAATAGATGAATAAAGTAAGTGTTAGAGGTAGAGAAAAAAAGAATTACTAAGCAATCAGACTGACAGCCAGGGAGATAGAGGGATTTGATCGATCGATAGATAGATAGATAGATAGATAGATAGAGAGAGAGAGAGAGAGAGAGAGAGAGAGAGAGGGCAGGAGAGATAAATGAATAAAGAAATAGAATTTAAGTGAGAGTATGAGTGAGAAATAGAAGAATTACGAAGAAGTGAATATTTACAGTCAATGATACTGAATAATGTCTGTATTTTTCCGATTCATATAACAATATATATATATAGAATGAGAGAAAGGGATAAGAGGCAAAGAGGGAGAAGGGGAGAGAGAGGGAGAGAGATGAGGGAGAGAGATTGGGGAATAGAGAGGGAGAGAAAGAGAGAGAGAGAGAGGAGAGAGAGAGAGAGAGAGAGAGGGAGAGAGAGAGAGAAAGAGAGAGAGAGAGGAGAGAGAGAGGGAGAGAGAGAGGGAGAGAGAGAGGGAGGGAGAGAGAGAGAGAGGGAGAGACAGAGAGGAGAAATAAAGAGAGAGAGAGAGAGAGGGAGATAGCATGAAGAGAAAGGGATTTGTGTGTTGTTGCATGTGTACATGTGTTAATTTTTAGAAACTTGATATTGCTTTGAGAGAGAGAGAAAGAAATGGGAATCAATCTTAAAATATGTATATGTAACTAGAGATTCTTTTGGGTAAATGGTTGAGAGAGAGTTTTGAGATTTAAGAGAGACAGAGAAACATATGACATAAAAGAGAGATGTGGAAAGATAGGTTAAGGAAGACGAAAGAAGGAGCTACAAAAAATGTTCTTTCTTATTCTAAGCGAAATCACTAACCTTCTAAATTTTATCGAGATTCCCGTGTTGGCAAACGGTATCTAGAAGGGAAAGATGCGGCCATTATGTATAAAGCAAGGCTAACAACAGAAACAAACAGGTCAGGGGAGAAGTCGGAGAGTTTTTTTTTACCTGGAGACGCCTGCCAGGTGGGTCGGCTGCATCATTAATGCGACCACCAAAAATAGCGACCTAAGCGACCCATTATGTTTAGGGTGGGTTTCTTTCATCAAAATCATCATTTTTCTATTCAAGCATTTATCTTTTCTTTTAAGATCATATAATTATAGAATTTTAGAAACATATATAAGTAAAACGAATTAGTTTTGTCGGTGACACAATACTCCTCTTTAGTGATAATTTATGTAAGCATGTACACTCGACGTGAAAAAATATTTGAAAAAAGGTCAGAATTTGCTATAAAATTTGACTCTTCTATCCATCTATATATCAATTTTAATCTGTTCGTATCTATCTGGTTATCTAAACGCAAATACATGCATATATTACTGAGTTTTGAAAACATTGGTAGACAAATAAAAAGATAGAGATATATAAACAAAAGATGTAGATATAACGAGTAAGGTATGAATAATTTAAAAAGGTATGAACAAAATAGATAAAATGATATCAACGAAATAACGAGATAGATAGATAGATATGAATAAACAGATATAAAGAGAGAAACACACACACACACACACACACACACACAGAGAGAGAGAGAGAGAGAGAGAGAAGAGATACGAATAGACTAAAATAGATAGATTTGGAAATTAGATAGATAGATGAATAGACTGAGATAGAGTGAGAGATATGAACAGACTGAAATAGATAGATAGATAGATAGATAGATAGATAGATATGAATAAACAGATATAAAGAGAGAAACAGAGAGAGAGAGAGAGAGAGAGAGAGAGATACGAATAGACTAAAATAGATAGATAGATTTGGAAATTAGATAGATAGATAGATAGATAGAGTGATAACTAGATATGAATAAACAGATATAAAGAGAGAAACAGAGAGAGAGAGAGAGAGAGAGAGAGAGAAAGAGATACGAATAGACTAAAATAGATAGATAGATTTGGAAATTAGATAGATAGATAGATAGGAATAGACTGAGATAGAGTGACAGATATGAATAGACTGAAATAGATAGATAGATAGATAGATAGATAGATAGATAGATAGATAGATAGATAGAACAAACTGTGATAGATAGAAAAAAGAAAGAAAAAAGAAAGAAAGAAAGAAAGAAAGAAAGAAAGAAAAAAAAAAGAATTACATAGATCATGCATGGAATACTGTTGCCATATATAGTCTGGTTCCCTCTCTTTTTATTTCGAGGTTCCCGACAAAATCCAAAGACGGATCTGCAATGTGATTGGCCCTGACCTGGTATCTCGACTCTACTCACTTTCAAACAGATGTGATGTGTCTTCCCTCTGTCATTTCTATAAATATTTACATGGCAACTGCTCTGACGAGCTATTTTCCCTGGTGCCCCGACTGCATGAATTTAAGCTTGCTACTAGGTTGACATCTTTTACTGTCGAAACAGTTAAATGTAACCGTCTCTTCTACTCCAGCAGTTTCTTCTGTCGCACTTCCCGACAGAGGAACTCCCTTCCTCTTACTTGCTTCGCTGATAACTGTAATCTCCAAAAATTTAAATCTAATGTCAATCGACATCTTCTGATGCCTTGATCCCTGTTCTTCTTTTTATCCTTTCCTCAATCCCCCTCCTTTACCCAGTCTTCTCTCTTAATTTCACTCTCTGTAACCCCCTTGAGTACTAGTGACACTTCCGCCTTGTTTAAATTGAAATGCTTATAAAAAATATATATATATATATATATATATATATATATATATATATATATATATATATATATATATATATATATAGATAGAGAGAGAGAGAGAGAGATAGATAGATAGATAGATAGATGAATAGATAGATAGATAGATACTAGTTGTAATCTTATAAATATAAGAAATTATACTCGTCCGGAAAACCTTAGGTGCCTTGATTTGTGAATAGACAAACCAATATCAAAGGGAAAAAATGATACAAAAAAGAAAGAACAAAGAACATGTACGTTAGCCGAAAATAATCGTCTAGCATCCAAGTTCAGAGTCAAAGAAAAAAAAACCCGATACGAGTAAACAAAATAACTAAATAACTAAAGTGCTCGATACGCTAAGTAGAGCAAACCTAAGCTAAACCTAAAGTGCCAGACGACCTACCACGGTTTCACCTAAAGCTAAACCTGAAGAGCCAGACAATCTACCACGGTTTTACCTAAGTGGATCGTCAGGGACTACTAGCCAGTAGTCCCTGACGATCCGCATAGGTGAAACCGTAGTAGGTTGTCTGGCTCTTTAGGTTTAGCTTAGATAGATAGATAGATAGAAAGAAAGAAAGAAAGAAAGAAAGGAAGTAAGAACATAATTAGATAGAGCGAGATAAATAGATAGATAGGAAGTTACAGAATGAGATAGATAGATAGATAGATAGATAGATAGATAGATAGATAGATAGATAGGCAGAGACACCGCTTGTCTTTGAGCGGCGTTCTTTACACTGCTCAGACCACTAATCACTCATTACTTTAAGGCGCTAGCTGAATTTGATCTTTTACCAAACCTGAACTGAAGCCAAACCGTAAGCGACAGATAAACACCTAGTCCGATTTTATGAACACTTCACCTATGCTTTATCATTCTTTATTTTTCTATATATATATATTTTTTTTTTTTTGGCTTACGGAGGATATTTAGAGTTAAAATGTTCTTTCCTGTATGATCACCGATGTTAAGCAATGTCCAGCCTGGCTAGTACCTAGATGAGTGACCACTTGGAACCAGCAGCTGCTGGAAGCCTGAATGATATAATGGATAACGTCTCGTATTTTTTGATCGGAGAGACGAGTTTCGATTTCAGTTGGGTCCGTTATAATTAATCCACACTCTGGGAAAAAAGTATGAATCAATATTTTCTTCCCCCCCCCAGCTACGGATTAATTAGTAAGCCTTGTATCATGAATTCCTTATTATATCTCCCAAAACAAAATTCTTACAATCTATATTTTCTGGTTTTAAATAACTTGCAAAAGTTTGATAACCCGCAGAAAACGAACCAATCAATTAATATATAGTTTTTTTATATCTCCCCAAAATAGTAAATTCAGTTAGAAACCTCAAAGATAAAATCCTACTGAGGTAATGTCTTTTCCATATAGTGATTTTCTAAGCCCGGTTTAGATGTGGCACAAGGCCGAAAGAATGTCTTTTCCATATATACTCAGTGGGCGCTGTGGGGCACCTCGAGGTGATGTAATGGTTAGCCAGTTTGCCTCGCTAGAACGATTACGGCTGTATAGTGAGTTCAATCCTCACTGGGCGCCCCTTACTTTCGGCCTTGTGCCTTGTGCCACATCCAAGCTACACTTGGAAAATCACTATAGTCAGACCTGTGTGACATCCAGAAAGAAGTTATCTATATACAAAGTATTTATTTTACATGAACGATTTACTGATATATTCCTATCTTTAACGTCCCCTCGACGTAGTGTTAATGGTTAGAAAGCTTGTCTTGCTAGATTAATTACGACTGAGTAGTGAGTTCGAGCCTCACTGGGTGCCCCCATACTCTTGTCCTTATGCCACATCTAAGCCGGGCTTAGAAAATTATTTTATTCCTATATCGGATGTTTATTTATTTTTACTTTTAAATTGACAAAATTCATTATCTTTTCCTATGTGCTGCGACCCTTCAAGACATCATGAGATCATGGCTCTCCACTACTTCCTGTCCTTTGTAGCTCTTAGTACAGTTTGTCTTTTTGCTATCTCTCTTAAAACCTGTTCTACCAACCATTTACACAAGTTCGTTAATTACGTTATGCGATGCTTTTCTCTGTCTCTCTTGCTTTCAGTATATCATGTGAGTGTTAAATTTTCTAAGCCCTCTTTCCTCATTATGTACCTTTGAAATTTAAGCGGCCTCTTTCCGCCGCTACGTACGTATAAGTGTCCATTTTCTCTAAGACATCGACGCTGCTCACGTATCCAGTCCATGGTAATCTCAGCATCCTTTTGTCGAACCACATTTCTGTTGCTTCAAGTTTCTTCTCCATCTGTGGGAGATTGTCCGACATTCACTGCCACGTAGGAGTACTGATATTGCGTAACAGTTCAATAATCTCCTATTTTCCTATTTCTAGATACATTAGTTAACTTGTCAACATTTACAGGTGTCCTGGGTATGAGGATAAACCACATCCGGCAGCAAGGCCTCTGATGTTTTGAGGAACGTGCAAGCACCTCTTCGGTGCTCTTCTTCCCAGGTCCACCTGTTAGGGCCCCAGCTATGGGCTAATAGTTAACCCCAAACTAGAGTCAGAACACTATGAAAGTATAAAAATAGATTTTTATAATAAAAAATACCAGAAATACATTTTTGAAAAAAATCCACCAATACATTTCACTCTCGACAGTTTTTGCCCTCCTCTTTACAAAAATACTTCAATGAAACCTGATTTAAAAAATGATTTCTTACACACGATACATATTCTATTCATACGAACCTATCTTCAAAATCTTGTTAGCATCAAATAACCTAATGAGGTGTCGAAGATGCCGTAAAAAAATAAACTAAACCAAAGTTTTCAGACATTCTTTCCTCACACTAATTTTTTTTTTTTGTCACAAATAATTTTAACTATTTTTTCTGGTTCTAACTATGTATAAGTGCCCTTTTTATTTCCATTTTCCTTGGAACCTCCTCGTTGCTCACATATTCTGTCCATGTTATTCTCAGCATCCTTCTGTAGACCACATATTTGTTGCCTTTGTTATTCACTATATCTGAGGGAATTGTCCAGCATTCACTGCCAGGATTAGAAGGATTGATATTACGTAGCGGTTCTGCACTCTTTTCTTTGTTTCAGACGAAAATCTTCTATTTTCTCTATATTTTGTTTAGCTTTTGAAAGGCATCTTCCGCTATCCTAATGCGCCTTCGGATTTCGGTGTCACATTTTCTCATCCCCGATTAAAACATTTCCTAGATGTTTAATTTTGGTATCTCCAATTTGCAATTTGCATGTTGGGCTGTTTCTTTTCCTGGCAACTGATTGCTTATAGTTGATGTTCAGTCCTTTCTTCTTGCTTTCTTTTACTACCATTTGTACGAGTTGTTGTAGTGTTACTTTCTATGTCTGCTATCAACACTACCTATCTAACTGAGTGGAATAGTACAATCATGTTTGTCGTTTCCACTAAAATATTTAATAAAATATTTCATCACAATTTAGATAGATACTACCAAAATATCGTGTGGAAGTAGTAGAAGACATACCACGTGGATTTTTATGGCCAGTTAGGAAGAAATAGATAATATAATTCTGGAGCAGATGTTCTTACGAAAAAGTGTATAAAACTTACGAAGTCCGACCACAAACATGAGATGCACAGATGTCACCAAGGTCCACGTCACTCTAGCTGCTTATCTTCAAGACCCCATTCACGTCTACATGCAAAATCCACCACGCTGACAAACTACAAAGAGACCGCTCCAAACTACGGCTACACAGTAAGAACTAAATTCTAACTCTTGTACTACCGTTACTACTAGGCACGCACACACATACTGACTCTTTTGCACAAATACACATATAACAACATTTCACTGTTTCTCACATACGTACACATATATAATTTATATTCTATTCTATGGGCACGTGGCCGAGTGATTAGAATGTTCGCATTCTGACCATGAGACCCGGGATCGAATCTCCCTATGATTTGTCAGTTAAGGAGACTTCCTGGTGTCATCGGTCTGAAAAACCATACCTGAAAACCATACTACTGGTTGTGAGTGAAATTCGATGCCGTCGATAGCTGTGCTAGCACGGCGTCACACGTCATCATAATAGGGATTGGCTAGCCGCCCTAGCAGAGGGGAAATCCTCGAATACGCGTGGCCGGCTACACATATTGTATTCTTGTCGTTATATTAAATTCATGTTTATTTGTCGATACTACGTTTTCTTTTATATAGTGGATTTTATCATTTCAAAAATCATGGGGTTTTTCTAAACGGCCGTATTACGAGCTGTCCAACAACAATATTTTAAATTATTGTATCGAATCCCGACGCTCTGAATGTTGGCATTTAACAAAAAAACGATGTATAGTGGTTTTGATACGGAGCCGCCAAATGGATAAAAATTGTTTTAATAAAAAAATATATATATATATATAAATTTCAACCCACAGTACCGCTGGCTGCTTAGCCAATGACTGTTGATTAATATTACCAGCACTGTAATCGAATCCCATTTTAGAATCCTTTGAACCCCCGTTTTACAATGTACAGGTGTTATTTTTTTAGGATCTCTATTTACCTTTATTAATATTTGATAATATCTTAAGCGTCTCTTATGACTAAACGTTGTATTCATCTGTAAATGGCCGTTGTCCTGATTAGTAAAACTGGTGAAAAAAATTCGTAGGTACTTTTTGGTAGAATTCATTGGTCGTAGACTTGATGTTTCATAATGACTTTAGGTCTTTACGTCTGTACAGGGAAGTCAGATGAATTCATATCCTTGTCAACTTTTATTTATTTAATTTTGAAAGTGCCTAATTAATTCTGTCTTAATTTCTGGGATGAAGAGTTATCATTATTTACACTATTTACATTCGGACTAATGTCCTCATCTTTGTTGTTGCTATCAAAATGTTTCGGCAGTTGTGAACTTTCATCAGGTATATGTCGATCCGGGTTACCGACAGGGAAATTCGAAATGGACATTTTATTTAATCTACAGAGATATAGTGTGTTCGCGCTCCCACTGCTATCTTCGAACCTCGTAGACTGGCGCCACCGAATCACGAACGAATGATAATCGTAACATTTTACCCTGGTAGGAATCATCTATAAATGGTAATGGAAGTTTCCTTATAAGGAAAAATTCTGTATTCATTGACGGAGAATCCGGTGCTAATTTCGGTAGAAATTATTAAAAGACTTCTCTTCAAAAATTGTTTTCAGGAAAATAGATTTCTCAAGTCCAGTCACTGTTATAGCTCTTTCCAGTATTAATGGCGGCCCTGTATCAAAAAGCACAAACCACATCACTTGAGGACTTTTAACAGCAGTAATAAAATAAAAAGGATAAGAATTGTTTTAATAGAAAAAAAATTTATAAATTTCAACCCACAGTACCGCTGGCTGCTTAGCCAATGGCTGTTAATATTACCATCACTTTTATCGAATCCTATTTTAGAAGCGCTTGAACCCCCGTTTTAGTAACCTTAAATTCATTATTTTAGAAATCCTAGTTGCTTAGAAGCTCTAAATTTACCATTTGAGAAACACTGAAAACCTTATTTTATTATAGAAAAATATATTAGTAGAAGGATTTTATAGATTTCAACCTACAGCAGCGGTGGCTGTTCAGTCAATGAATTCGCAATATTTACTTATAAGTAAACCGTTAAGAGATGAAGTGTACATTTTGAAATTCCCTGAAGGTTACCGGGATAAAAAAAAAACCTGAAGAAGTCTGATGTGTACACCGACTGAAACGTTATGATAATAAGAACAAAGATGAGGACATTAGTCTGACTGTAAATAATATAAGTTTCCAGTTATATTTACTTTTCAGTAAGTGTGTATTTATTTTCTACTAATAGCACAAAGTTTTTCTTTTAGTCAGCTTTCTACTTCGTAGGTACTTTTTGGTAGAATTCATTGGTCGTAGACTTTATGTTTCATAATGATCAGGATGTCTTTGTTTTTGGAGATAGTTCTTGCCCTCCCAAAGTCATGTCAACCCTTTGTAATGTGATGCTTGATTTCTGGTTCATTTGAAGCGGGGACCATAGACATGAACTGACCTTCAATTTCGTTGCTGTCCATTGGGGTTCTAACTTTTTGACATTTCGTGAAATAATTGATTTCTATTTTCAGAATTCGTTGAAGGTTTGTTCAAAAATAATAATAATAAAAAATGTGTTTAATTCAGTTTATTTATAAAAATGTCAGTTCCAACACGAAATTTCTAATTATTGTAGTACGATTATATCCTGAAGCCTTCTGACTTTCGAGAACTGACTGGGACCTTCATAAAGCCTTCTAGAACTTGTTTCCTTTATTTGTTTTCATTTTGCTGTAGTTATAAACATTTAAATGGTAAAAATGGTTGGTGAAGACATTAGGTTTATAATACTCAGAAATGCATACACAGATGTCCTCGAGGACGCATGGATAAAGGCGTTGGTTAGATCCAGTGACAAAACCTAAACAGTGTGAGTTCAATACCCGGTGAAGGCAGTGGAGAACTTTCAGAGGGAAATTAGCAGGAGATAACTGACATCCATTAAACATGGCACATGGAACTAGAACAGTCTACCACAGTGAGCGAAATAAACGGTTCAGTTCGACATTCCAACCACCGGAGCGTACAACGGCCGAAACGTTGTAATAAATATGGCGACAATGATGAGTACAATAATCCGAATAATGTAAATAAAGTATTTCTGGTATTAAAACCTATTTTTAAACAAGTTTAGGTGTCAAATTTCTAATTATTGTAGTACGATTATATTCTGAAGCCTTCTAGAGCGTTCTGACTTTCGAGAACTAACTGGGGTCTTCATAAAGCCTTCTAGAACCTGTTTCCTTTATTTGTATACATTTTACTGTACCTATAAACATTTAAATGCATTAAAAATACGATATCCAATGACATCATCAGCAAATCGAAAACTATAGCTAGAAAAGTTTGGTTTTATTTGGTTTGATTTGTTTTACGGCTTATCAACCTCAATGGGTTATTTAATGCCGACAACATTTTTATTGCTGGTAATGTTTTTCTTCAAAAATCTATTTCTGGAGATATTTTTACTTGAAGAAATCTATAGCTGGTCATATTTTTTTCAAAGAATGTATAGCTGTTTGTATTGCTGGTCCTTTTTTTTTTTTTAAAAGTATTGCTGATAATTTTTCCTTCAAAAATTATTGCTGGTAATATCTTTTTTATTACAAAGTATTTCTGGTATTAAAACCTATTTTTACACAAGTTTAGGTGTCAACTATTTGCCTATAGCTGGGACCCTAACAGGTGCTACCACCCTGGGTCAGGGTGAACCTGGGAACGCCAGCCATTAAGAGGTGGTTACACGCTCCTCAAAACCTCCTGTTCAGAGGCCTTGCTGTTGGACGTAGTTTATCGTCTTACCCAGGACGCGGATGTTGTTTATCGTCATATCCAAGACGGCTTCTGCAAGTTTGTAATTTTTGTTTCTTTGTAAGGTTGTATGTTATGCTATAGCTATAAACAGTTAAATGCTTTAAAATGCATAAGTAATATCCAATTACAACATTAGCAAATTGAAAAATAAAGCTTTTGAAATATTTTGATTTTTTACCCTTATTGCGTTGATAGTAAATTGAATTTTCGGTTTGAACTTTTTCTAGTACTGAAACAAATTAATGTCTTTTTCATTAATTTTGAAGAAAAGTTCATCGATTTATGATACAGGAACATAAGGTTACAAAAAAAAGTCATAACCATGTCTGTGATGATGATTTCGTCGTTGTCCTGAACGAAACGACAAGCTCTAAAGCTTAGAAACATACAAATGCCCATAAAAGAAACATGCTAAATATAACATGGTGAGATCGCAAAACAGGCGTATGAATCCGAAATAAAAAACAAAACAAAGAAAGTCAGAGACACTTTAGAAAAAAAAAAAATAGCCGAACAAAGATGGAAACAGACTGGCCACATTACGAGACAACAAGTGAACAACAAAATTTACAGTTTGGACTCGATGAGGTCGACAAAAAAAACATGATGGCGTGATGAACTAGACAGATTTCAACCAGGGTAGTCAAGACAAGTACATGAACATCAAAGATGGCGGGATCTGGGGAAGGCCTACGTCCAACAAAGGACCATCACAGGCTGAAAAGAAGAAAAAGAAGAATGAATATCACAGGGACAGAAGGATGTACGGAGAAATAGTCACATAAATTAATTGTTGAATAGAACGATAAAAATAATTACTTTTTGGGAGTTAAATTCTTTTAAGTTTATAACAGGGATCTCAAACTCAAGAACAGAAAAGGGTCACTGTATGCTGAGGGAGTGGTGCTACGAGCCAGAAGAAAGCCTTTCGTTAGGATGGTACCAATGGGGGACGGCATCAATAGTTGTGTGTTGGAGGGGGGGCATCATTTACAGTGGTGGCTCACTGGTAGAAGTGCATTTTCTCGCATTTAATCTAGTTAGCATCAAATTTCACATATATATATTATATATATATATATATATATATATATATATATACTCTTAAGGTGTGCTATATTTATGGGTTAAAGTGCTCAATATCATAGATAGAGTGTGTAAATATCAAATGAACATTGAAAACAGAGGCCTCTAATATTGACTTAAATGTTCATATATATGTATATATATATATATATATATATATATATATATATATATATATATATATATACACTGCGTGCCAAATTATTATTGAGATAACTTTTTTATAATATTTCAAAAATCGTCCAATCAATTCACACAAAATTCTCACACAATGTTGGCAACACTGACTTGCGCAATCACTGAAATTTTCGACCTGATCTACGCAATGTAAAAAAAAAACTGGCGCCATATTTGTTATCAGCACGGTGATTTGAGCGTGCCAAATTATTAGAAAAGTGTAAGAATTTAGTAAAAAGATGGGCCATAAAAGCAGTTTAAGTAATGCTAAAAAGAAAACTATCACCTCAGAACTCTCAAGAGGTAAATATACCCTAGAAATTTCTAAAATGATAGGGAGGTGTCATAAAACAGCGAAAAAGTTCACCGCCAACCCCACACAAGTACGCAAAAGAGCAGATAAAGGTAAGCCAAGGGTTATTTCACGTTGTCTCATGTCACGACTTGAACGAGGGGCCACAAAGAATCCTGGACTTACCAGCCAAGAGCTTTTCAGTTGCATTGGGGATCCTACTGTTTCTAAAAGTACTCGGTGTCGGTATCTGAGGGAAATATCAACAGCAGTCAAACCTGTATCGAAGCCTCCGTTGACGAGAAATCACATTCAAAATCGATTGAAATGGGCCGAGGACAATATGAAGATTGACTTCTCTAAAGTTTTGTTCACAGACGAAACTCGAGCAACACTTGATGGGCCAGATAGATGATGCAAAGGCTGGGTAATGAACGGACAGAATCGCTATCAGCGTTTGAGACGCCAACAAGGCGGTGGAGGCATAATGATCTGGGGTGGTATTATTGGAAAAACATTAGTGGGCCCATGGAGAGTACCAGATGGCGTCAAAATGACTGCTGATGCATCCATAGCATTTATGAAGGAGCATCTTGAACCGTGGATGAAAAGGCAAAGAGTTGCCTTCATAAGGGCCACTGTTTTTATGCAAGATAATGCTCCCTCACATGCTGCCCACAAGACTACTGAATATTTGAAACAGTTAGGCTTCGATGGACCTCGAAAAATGAAGTGGCCAGCAAATTCTCCGGATTTGAACCCAATCGAAAACCTTTGGAGCATCATGAAGCGAAGACTGTACGCCAAACGGACGACAATTCAGGAACAACGCTGAGTTGTGGGAAGCAATTCTTGACATATCTCGCGGCATTACAGCAGATGACATCCTACAATTAACAAATTCTATGGATCGTCGACTTCTTAAAGTAATTTCAAAACAGGGAAAGCACATTCCCTATTAATTTGTTTATAACTGTGCCTTTGTTCGTATCTGTTATTATTTGTTTGATTATCTTATTTATTAGCTTCTTTTGATCATAAACATTAACGTGCAACATTAATAAACGTTTTGTTTGCTCAATTCTGGGAATTTTACTAAACCTTTCTAATAATTTGACACGCTCAAATCACCGTACTGATAACAAATATGGTGCCAGTTTGTTTACATTGCGCAGATCAGATCGAAAATCTCAGTGATTGCGCAGGTCAGTGTTGCTAACATTGTGTGAAAATTTTGTGTGAATTGACTGGATGGTTTTGAAATATTATAAAAATTGTTATCTCGATAATAATTTGGCACGCAGTGTGTATATATATATATATATATATATATATATATATATATATATATATATATATATATATATATATATATATATATATCAAATTGGGTGTTATTGAATATTTGACATTTTTTTTTATTGTTGAAATTTTTAGAAATATATTGCTGGTAATATTTTTTTTCAAAAATGTATTGCTGGTATTTTTACTATAAAAACCTATTCTTACACTTTCATAGTGTTTTGACCACACTTTAGGGTTTAAGTATTTAACTATAGCTGGGAGCCTAACAGGTGCTATTACCCCGGGTCAAACCCGGAGGGACCTTGGAACAACAGCAATTAAGAAGTGGTTCTATGATCCTCAAAACCTCCTGATCAGAGGCCTTGTTGAGGGATGTTGTTTATAGTCATACCAATGACGGCTTGCACATCTGTAGTATGATTTGTGAATAAATAATTTCTATCATTTAAGTGTTAACATAATTTTAACTAACTCTGTTAGAATATGATCTTATAAATTCTCATAAAATGTTTCAGAACTGTTTTTATTATTCATTACAGTAATATTATGAACATAACAGCAAAATAAATAATGATAAATTATAATCCATAATATCTGTCAACTAACAATGAGTGGCATGGCTTTTCTGGTTGATAATTTTATATAACCGTTTTCTAATCAATTATACATTCCTTTCGGCCTGTTTCATTCTTTGAAAGCAAATTGCTCTAAATGTACTAATTTTGAACGTTGTCATAAATGAATTGTAGCTTTATGCTCCAGCCACAATAATTTTATTAGATTTACGTAAGAAAATAACCCTACGATGCTCTGTGGAGTAATAGTGGCGCTAGTTAACGCATTGGAGAGCGGAGTTCGAATTCTGTTTCCTTTCCCGATGTTTTTTTTTTTTTTTTTAAAAAAAAAAACGAAACGAACAGCTCTTTTCATTTCCACTAAAATACCCTCAGAGGATAACATTGCTACCCCGTAATTTACACTAGGAACGGCTTTCCAGGGACTCCTCACTCCTCTTTTCCTCCCCATTCGCTGTGCCTTGTTCCAAGCGAGCAATTCAATTTCCATTGCCATTACTCCGTAAAACTGAGCTCCAAAAACATTTTGCTTTTTCAAAGTCGGCAAGCGCAAATTCCAATCGATCTTTGTGAGGATGACTTTTAAGCGAAGCTGTTTTCTTTTTTGTTAGGTAACTATCGAGGACATATTTATTGATCACCCGGCGTAACGTACAACGTGATACATTTACTCCAATTTTTGACAAATCAGGAAAAAATATTTCAGCATGACTTTCGCTTTCTTGTATTAACGAACAATCTTTCTTCGCTATCTTCGTGAGAGTTTATGATTACGGCCTCTTTCGGGGAAGACGTGCAACGGTTTTTATTTTATCTCACAACATTATCCCATGATATACTGTACAGCCGATTTGAGGCGCTTCAACGTCGTGTAATGGTGAGCAAGCTTGTCTAGGGGCGGGGGATCATTTACGAGTGTGTAGTGAGCCCAATCTACACGTGGTGTTTCATACTTTCAGCAATATTCCACAACTAAACTGCATTCGGGAACTTATTTCGACGTGGTTTAATGGTTAAGCAAGCTTTTCTCGAGAGATCAATTACGAATGAGTCGTGAGTTCGATCCTCACTGGATGCTCCAAATCTTCGGCTTTGTGCCAAGCCTATTTAGGGAAAAAGAATAATAGAAAGTTCAAACATGTTGCGCATTATTTTAAATTAGCCTTTTAACACTATCGCTTAGAAAATCATTTCAAGGAACGTTAGCCTATTGTAATGGTTGGCAAGTTTGTTTCTCTAGATCAATTACGCTTGAGTAGTGAGTTCGATCCTCACTGGGAGCTCCACACTTTCGGCCTCGTGCCATAGCTATGCTTATTAAATTGATATGCTGCACGGTCGATATGGGTGCTGCTAACTGTTCGACTGCTTGTTCCATATTATTTTTGAATTGCAATCGTTCTTCAATTTGTCATTTTAGTTGGGCAACCCGTCACCATGATTTTTTTTTGTTTTTGTTTTTACCCGGCGTAAAGTCAAGGCGCGTGTTCCTTACATTGAACTTACGGTCTTTTTACAAATTTGCAATTCACATATAAAATATATATGCATGTTTATTATTAAAAGGGACCGGCATTCAAACAACTTAAAACGATTACTTGGTTACTTATTTTAGTACATCATTTTACTTACAATTATTGCCTTGTGACGCAAACAATATTGGGTGCATTATTTTAATAAGTTATCCGGAAATAATCAACAAAGCCTTTTTATAGTCATCAGAAGGATGCTGAGAATATTATGGACCGATTATGTGAGCAACGACGAAGTTTTAGAGAAAAATGAAAGAAAAGCTTATGATTAACATCAGGGAGAGATAGTTGTAATTCCTAGGGCACATAATCTGGAAGGAGGGCATGGAAAATTCGATACTCACAGGACAGAGGAGCGAAAGCAAGAGGGACAGAGGAAAACAACGCATCAAATACTTAGTGAGCTTCAGGGTGGCAGAATAGGGTTTAGGAGAAATAACAGAGAGACAAAACTTCAGAGCTACAAGGCGAAGGAAGTTGTGGAGAGACATGATCGACTACGTCCTGAGGAGACACGGCGCATAAAGAAGAAGTCACTTATATTATTACCAGGTAAGACTATTTTAAATTTAAATAAGTAGCGTAATACATTTTTTAAAAAAGCGGTCAATCGAAAAAGTGCTGTATAATTTGTTGCGATACTGAAATAAATTATCATGATATTTTTACTAAAAATATATATATATATATATATATATATATATATATATATATATATATATATATGCATTTATTTATTTTACCCATCCACTATATATATATATATATATATATTAAAATATGCAATTATAATTTATAAATTCATGAATCATTCATACAAAAACAAATATAGAGGTTAATGATTTAAATGGCGAGAATACATCTTCGCAAACAATATAAATAAGATACACCAACCCCAAACCTGTATATGAATGATATTATCCCTGTTTATAAATTCCAGTTGCATAAGGTCTTATTAATTTTTTACAAGCTTTCGTCTGTTCCTACAGACATCCTCAGGTATTTATATGATTTTTTGAAGATGTATTCTCGCCATTTAAATCATCAACCTCTATATTTTTTTAATCCGAAAGGATTCATGAATTTATATATATATATATATATATATATATATATATATATATATATATATATATATATATATATCTATATATATATATATATATATATATATATATATATATATATATATATATATATATATATATATATATATATATATATATATATATATATATCAATATATATATATATATATATATATATATATATATTAGAGAGAGATTTTAAGAATAATAGATAAATCGAGGGGGAGATAGATAAATAGATAGTTAATAATTTAAAATTTAAACATGACCGGTTCTCGCTGTTGACATTAATTATTACCAATAAATAAAGCATACCTCATAATTTTATCATTTTTATTTTGCATGCAACTGTTCAAACTGTTTCTAATTATCTATCTATCTATCTATCTATCTATCTATCTATCTATCTATCTATCTATCTATCTAAACAGGTATTTCGATATTTGAAAAATGAATTATATTATTTTGAATGAAATTGATTGTTTGATTTGTTTAATAACCCCTACTGGAAAGTTTTTGGATATTTACTGCTAAGACCCGCTATGTTACTCCCAGGGAGTTGAATCGCCCACTTTCCTTTTGTATTCCATTTGTAAGAAGGAAGTCCCAATCAGGCAGAACCGCTACTTTGTGGAACAGACTCACTCATGGATGCTTCCTTCAAATATTACAATTTTAATCTTCATCTAAGTGCATGATCTGGGCGTTGACGTTAATATCTACTTTTACATTTACATACACTCTATCCCTAATATTGAGTACTTTAACCCATAAACATAACATACCTTAAAACCATATTTTATCATATATATCTATATCTATATCTGTCTAAAAATTCCAGCTATAGATTTTTATAAAAAATAAAATTTCCAGCATTAGATTTTAATAATATTAAAATCTAAGAATAATTTATAAGAATCTATAAAAAAAATTCTACCAACAGATTTTAAGCGAAAAAAATCCAGTAATAGATGTTAATAGTAAAAAAAAACAAAAAAAAAATACCAAAGCTCACAAGAAAATTCATATGTTGTTAAACAAACCAAACCAAACCAAAACTTTCAGGCTACACAACTCATTCAGTAAGGCTCTACCTTGACTGGCTCTTGGGTCTTGTATTGGGTGGAAAAAAAAAACGCCGACTCACTCACGAATGACTGATTACAATTATAACTATTTATATTTTCAACGTTCCATTGCAAGCATTTTTACTTTTAATTGCACTTTGTCAATTCTCAGGTGTAATTAGGTCATATCAGAATTTAAATGCAATTGCATTTGGTTTAGTTACCAAATGTACAAGTGTAAATTACGACTCATCTTAGAGATGCTGTGAATGTTAACAAGTGTGATAGAAAATGCCGAGTCGTTTAAATAGCGATAATTTCAAACGCATTCGGGAAAATCACTATACTGAACGTCTACATTTGCGCTTCCCTTTTAAGAGCCGGTTAATCGTTTTCTGAGGACACACCTCTGCGAAGGGCGGCTAGCACATATGTGTTTGTTCAACATCCACAGATAGCCACTGCTGCATTATACTGCAGCTACGCCGAGCGGACGTTAATTTAAGTTTTTTGCGAGAGAGCGTAATAATCTGGTGTGATATCAGCAGTTTGAACAAGTCCAGCACGCTGAAAGCCTCGGTCACAGCGTGACTTTGTGCTCGGACAACCGTTGACAGTTTTAGAACAGTTCAGTTTCGCTTAGGAGGCTTGAGTCAAACTGTGGTATATCTTTCAAGCAAATTGGTATTCGATGACAATTGCCTTGAAAAAGCCGGAAGACGAAACACGTCGACAAAAAACAACAAAAAAAAAAATCTAAGATTGTTTTCCAGTTGTCATCTTAAACCAATTTGTCTTGTCCACAGAATTTGTCTGTAAATTTGACTCTATTCTCAACATGGAAAGAACAAAAAAACTCTTAGTATAAAGGAAATTTATATTAACCAGAAAGAGGCTTACGCAGAAGTATCTCTCTTTTTTAAATTTGTATTTTGTAATATATCTATAACAAAAATCTATCTGTCTATCTATCTATCTATCTATCTATCTATATATATATATATATATATATGTCGAACGCTGGGTTCCGCCTCATCAAACCGATAAGATCAAGACGTAACTTCCTTAAAAAGCGATCACTGACGATGCGCTTCTCCATATATATATATATATATATATATATATATATATATATAAAACAATAAAAAAAATATTAAAATTTAAAATCTTCAGACACACTGGGTTGTAGTTTTTTTTATTCTTATTTCATTTAGATTCCTCGATTAGTTTCGGCCAAAAAATGGCCATCATCGGGAGGAGAAATATTTCGGATGCTTGCTGGTAGCAATAAATTATAGAAATGAATGTCTTATATATATATATATATATATATATATATATATAAAGACATTTTTATGTTTATACATTCTTTTTTATAGATACATATATTTAAGTAAATTCTCTGTTTATAATAAACAGTATTAACAACATTTACCGGCAAGAAGGTCCGAGAAATTGTCATAGAAAATATGCGTCCTCGGACAGGAATCGAAACTGTGCCCTATACGGAACTGTCATATAGCCTGATGTGCTTTTACCAATTTCGCCACAGAGGAGCGTTCTGTTAGCAAGGTCGATTATACTGTTTTTAGACTACAATCTTCCGTGATTCTTTCACGTACATTCATGCTCAATGCGTATCCAAATGTAAACAATTATTTTAAGACATTTTTATGTTTATACATTCTTTTTTTTATAGATACAAATATTTAATAAAGAGAGGGAAGAGTAGGAGTAGGGGAAAAGCAAGTGCGTTGGAAATGTATCGGTGGGGTTTTAGATGAAATATACATAATTTCTTTTCATCCCACTTCATATGAATTCAATAAACTTTTTAGTATGTTTGCAACGGGTCATAATTTCCAATCTCTGATTCAAAAGGTCTAGAAATATTATTATAGTTAATTTTTCTTGTTGACAGAAGTTTCAGATATATTTTTTTAAATATAGCGTTCATAATTTTTGTTTTATTAAAGATAGCGGAATGATAAATATATATATATATATATATATATATATATATATATATATATATATATTAGGCATTTAAAACAAATAATATTTAAGATGCATACATAATTCCGGAAAATCCTCGTTGAAAACACAACTGTACTTAAAATGAAAACAATAAACAAAAACTAAAAATTCTTGAAGCTATATACATAAAACAGTTGAAATCTAACCTGAACAAAATAAACTATGAAATCTGCACAAATATTCTTAAATGCCTATAATTTATAAGAGAAGCCATTGGTTTATACCAACTGTTTCCCATACTTAATACTTCTCGTTTTCACTCTCACGTGGTCATGTGTGACGTCATGAGCTGCGGTGCCATTTTCACTTCCAGCGTCTCGTATGCACGAGTTTGTCGTTGCTTGAAAATCTTCCATTCAAATAAAAAATAAATTATCATTATAGTTTTGTCCGTGTATTATTTAATATATTGTAATATAATAGTCATCTTTGATAATGGCTTTTGTAAGCCGGAAGCTTAGATAGAATTAAAAAATATGTATCAATATTGTGATTTTCTTTCTTCGTTTAATGATAATGTTATTAAGCTTATCGATATGAAAAAAAGTTTACATAAATTAAATAGACAAAACTTGTCTATATTATTTAATGAAACATGCATCAATATATATATATATATATATATATATATATATATATATATATATATATATATATTCGCTTTCAGAGCATGAGATGCGGTTTCGAATCTCAACAAGGTTGATCTATCAGGGAGTAAGGAAGCGACTTGAACGTGCGATGCTATTGGAAAGGGCCTTAAAATTATACCAAAGATTGATCCAACCCGTTATGATTGAAATTGGCCAGACGGAGTTCTTCGGAAGCCGGCAATTCATTTTAAATGTCATTGTGACAAATAAGTGTCTGAGCATAATGACCTCGTTCTTATTCAAATTGATGATAAAGGTAGATTCCACTCACGCCAAGAGGCTCTAAGATCCGATCAGCATAGTTGCGGTATAAATCACTGTGGGTGTGCCTGGTGATACATCTGAAATATAGATTGGCTATTTGCTATAACGGACGGGTGTTCCCGGAAACGATAATGCCCATATATATATATATATATATATATATATATATATATATATATATATATATATTAAATATATATATATATATAAATATATATATATATATATATATATATATATATATATATATATGAAAAATGTATATAAATATAAATAAATATATATATATATAATTATTTATATATTATAACGCGGTACTTATTAGAAATTTTCAATATCAGAGATAGAGCTAAACACATCTATCCAACAAAATATATATATATATATATGTTTCTC
>CAHIKZ030001404.1:517500-612500 GCA_903632075.3 Acanthosepion pharaonis
AATTACCCAGTCTAGTAATTATTTTCCAACATTTAAATTATTCTATTTGGGGGTCATTGATACGGTCTTTCTTGCTCACAAAATGACATTTTGTCTGCTTTTCAATTGACCAGAAGTTTTAAATAAGGACCTCGTACATTCATGAACACCCTCCAGTCTCATCCAGATGAAATCATTGAAAGTATGTAATATGCTTGTATGTATGTATGTCAGTAGAGAACTATTTTCTTCACAGCTGAACGGAACACATGAGGCCATGAGATGTTCTACAGAAGGATACTGAGAGTGATATGGACGGAACATTTGAGCAACGTGGAAATTTTAAAGAAAAACTAAATTCAACGGCCACATAGAATGAGGAAAGAGGTATCGGTGAATTTGGCACTCACAAGAGAGATAGAAGTCAAGAGGGACAGATGAAAATTGTGCTCGCCCTAGAGAGGGAGCATATAAATGGATGTCAGATCGTTGTGTGGGAAAGATAGTAAATTGCTAAGACAGGAAGTTGTGGAGAGCCATGATTGTCCACATCCTGAAGGGACATGACACAAAGATGAAGAAGAAGATGTAGATTTAATTGTTGAACTGTAATAAGATCATATAGGAAGAAAATGAATAACTACTGGCATCAAGATTCGGGCGTGACATTCTGGACTTATGAATATATGTTTTTTCGCCAGGTATATAAACAGTGGTGTCAGGTTACTGACTGCAGTGATTATTGAGTGACTTTTGAGTGGAACTATCCAGTCGAATTAGTGTGAATTATTGTGAATTGATGATTTTGGCGTTGATTTAGAATTTACCAGACGTTAAGCTGCGCCGCGCTACTAACAAGATATTCACTGAAATGGTTAATTATCTTTGGTTGACTTTTACTTCTTTGTTCATGCTAAGTATTTATTTTCGGTTGTAATTAATACTGTTTTATTTTAACATTGAGATATTGATTTATACTTAATTATTAACGGCCACCCTACGTCACAAAACAAGTATTTAGGGACGTTTTTGCAGTTGTACAAGTTGTTTGTTTAGCGCCAAATCAACTCCTGATTTCATGCCGAAATTTAATTTTCTTGAAGCTTTAGTGATTTCTTTTATAAAATTTTTATTGCTAGTTATTTAATTCTATGAAAATATATTGCTGGCATTTTTACTATAATTTGTTATACTTTCATCATGTCTTGATCTAGAGCCTAACATGGTGGACCTGGGAACAGCAATTATGAGGCAGTTTCACTCTCCTCAAAACATTCCGATTAGATGTCTTGCTGCCGGATGTAGTTTATCGTCATACCCAGGACAAGGTTTAAAATGAAAAAAGAAATAGAACAACATTTTTAGTATGGGTTTCCTGAAACATAAGAAACAATGCGTACCTTACACTAGTAGAATTAGTAGCAGTATTTTAATTAGTTGCAGTACTATGATCTTCATCTTAGTCTTCAATAGTCGAAGCAACTAAAATATTCAGATGAAAACCATTGCGATTTTAAATAAATATTCGTGATGATTGATAATGCTCGTCTAATGACGCCTTGCTTGGGTCCAATGGACGTTAATGTCGACAACCTTCCGGATAATCGCTCTTAAGTAGGATTAACCAAGTTGTTGAAATCTATCATGTTTTTTGTCTGGCAGACATATTATCTGTACCAAGTGTGCGACCATCTTCGGACAGTTTCAAGCAGCTGTGTTCAAAATTCAGCATTTCCCTTCTCTTAGACTAGTTGCTAACCATGACTAAGGTAAACAGATTATTGTGTTATTTAACCGAAAAGAGTCGACCTTTTCACGGGATACTTGCATGAAAGCGAACTTGAAAAAAACTAGACCATAATTCGAACGCGTCTTACCGATTTTTCGTTTTGTACCATTAACCATTACACCACCTGCACACCCATTATTCATTTAATAAACAAATAAAATAAGATAGGCTCTTGTTTGGTTTTTGTATGTATACAAACAGAAATTAATGTTAATAACAAACGTGTATACATGAATATGGTGCGATGGATAAATTGTCGTCTAAATTACGCAAGAATGAAAATAACACTGACATATTATTTTAAGAGATATATTTACCAAAATTACACATAAAATATCTTGAAATACTAAAGAGTAAATTTATTCAATAAAATCGCTATTGGCTTCAACCACGGCCGCCAGATGACTTCGGAATCTCCTGCAGCTCTTTTGGAAGGTCTCCTTGTTTAAGTTGGTGAATGCTGCCATAATCCTTGTCTGACAGCCATGACTGGGTTCTCCTGCATGTGTGACATGGGACAGAATACTGTTGCCACACATAGCATCTCCTGGACAGCAACCAACTTGACCCAGGGCAACACTACCACATCAAAGCACTTGATGTAGGGCTCCGTATTGAGTCTGAGCCTCTCACCAACAAATTCGGGAGTTCTTTTCTTATCAGAAAGATCAATGTGAGTGTTCCGAGTTGCGTAACTTCGTTATCACCATTCGGCTCATCTAACACTTTCCGAATTGTCCTTTCTGTCCTCAGATTGACACCCAAACACTCTGAAATGTTCGTACTGGATTTTCCGGTGCGAATGCCAAGCAGTACAACATACCGTTTCCAAATTTCTGCTGGAGTGAATTGCGTCATGGTGTTCATTTTTCACAGGCTATGCCCAATTGACCCTACTATACTGTTTAGTCGACAAAATCAAAAATAAACGACGCGCATGCGAATGTAAAAATATAAAATGCTGACAATTTATCCATCGCATCCATTATATACCGTCTTGACGACTGCGTTAAAGCATGAAAATGACTATCTGGGTGTTGACCTTAATGTCCAATTTCGCATATATATATATATATATATATATATATATATATATATATATATATATATATATATAAAGGTGGATAATGAGGCTAACACCAAGTGGTAACAGTCTGTTTTATGTTTGAACTCAATCTTCATGTTCAGGAGATTGTGTTCAAGAACAAAACAGACTGTTGTCGCTCGATGTTGACTTCAGTGTCTACTTTTATATTTGAATCCGCTCTGTCCCTGATATTGGACACTTTGATCCTTAATAATAGCCTAACTAATGTTCACTTATTACAAAGCCCAAGAGCCACTCAAGGTAGGGTGTTACTCTCTGATATTTCATGAGCCTGAGAAGAAAGGGCAAGATGCGAAGTTCTTGTGGGGGTGCTGTGCAGTAAAGATAACAGCTGACTGTAGACGTGATAAGATCAAGAATAAATTAGTGAATAGCATTTCAGGTTCAGTCGGAGACATTAGAAGTATAGTGTGGAAGTAGGCTTTAGAAGGAACCGGAAATCCAAACCGGAACAGGAAATGAGAACAATGGCTAAACATCTATTCTGGTTCAAAAGACTGAGGAGGAGTAGAAGCCGGACGAAAGGAGAACCTATCTAATCCTACTGGTAGAGAAGAAAAAATAATAAATAACATTTCAGAGTTCAGGCGAGGACGTTACGAGTTGAATATATATATATATATATATATATATATATATATATATATATATATATATATATATATATATATATATATATATATATATATATAATATAATTAATGGGGGAAACTTGAGATTTAATTGAGTGGTGATATTTCAGTCATGCCGACTTCGAAGTTTCGTTGGTACATTGTTGTAATGCCTTCACTCTTCAGGGCAGTTAGCGCCTCTACTGCTGCTTCTCAATCTTTTCGTATTTATGTATACTTTGCCGTCATTTTTTTTTGTATGAGTGTGTGATTTTTTCACTTAATGGGCTTTGTATTATCTGTTTTCATATTTAGCATTTTTGCTTTTTAAGTGCTGTAGGTTTCTTGGTGATTGTTTGATTTGTATAGTGCTGGCCTCTTTTGACTGCTTATGTATATGCTCGTTTAAATACTTTATGTTGGATTGACCTCTTTTTACCGTGTTGAGCTGACCTTTTTTTTTAACTGTATCTGCCTAAAATTCATTTCCATCAGAAAACTACGGTAAATGAACCAGTAATTTTGGCACCAAACATTCTTACAATTTATATATAAATGAATGACAAGTGCACTTGTTCAAACTGTTTTTATCTATCTATCTATCTATCTATCTATCTATCAAATTAACATTTCGTTTCGTTTCGTTTTTTTCTTTCTAACAAACTAACACTTCAAGTTTTCTATCTATCTATCTATCTATCTATCTATCTATCTATCTATCTATCTATTTCAGTCTATTCATATCTCTCTCTATCTATCCCAGTCTATTCATATCTATCTATCTATCTATCTATCTATCTATCTATCTATCTATCTATGCAGGTTTAATAGAAAGCCAACGAATGTTCTTTGTTTATTTTTTTTAATTTTATTTTCTACGTTTTGGAAAATTTTCTTGGTTCCAATATATATAACTTATCCAAAATTTACTGAACAGTTTCAGGTTTCATAAACAGTTCACAAAGAATTCTTCATTTTGTGTTGAAAGTCTTCTCGCTACGTCTATGTATTATGTTTTGAGAGTTGCGTCTTCAAGTGATGGATGCCACATGACCGTATGCTTGTGGTGTCCTGACATTTTTTTGTTTAACGCATATATATATAGAGAGAGAGAAAGAGAGAGAGAGAGAGAGAGAGAGAGAGAGAGAGAGATAAAGATAGATAGATAGATAGATAGATAGATAGGTAGGTAGATATACGCTACAGCTCAAAAGATGGTAATTTTTACAATTGGCCCCAAATATAGTTGCTTTGTACTTTAAAAAGAGAAAATTATTAAACATGGTTAAATGATTTTATATAAGACATTTTATCATGAGAAAAAAATAAAGCAATTTTGAATTAAATTTTACTCTCGTCATAATATCTTCCTTTAGACTTGATTACAAATTTTTTGGCATTTGTTGCAAAGGTTTCTCAAAGAATAAATCTGATAATTGATTCCATTCTTTTTTAGTTTTTGCTGTACAAAAGTGAAAAGATATTTTTGTTTTAACCAAAAGCGATCAATTGAAATATAAAAAAAAATTAAAAAAAATTGGGGCAATTTTTACGCTATGTGATTCAACAGAAAGATGATGAGGATTCCATGGACCAAATAAGGAAACATCAGGGAGAGATAGGCGAAATTTTCGGGGAACATAAGAAGGAAAGTGGGCTTGGCAAATTTTGATACTCACAGGGACAGATTGAAAGCAACAGGGACAGAGGAATAACAACGCATAAACTACTTAGTGAACTTGAGTAAATGGATGGCAGAAGAAGGTTTAGGATAAGTAGCAAGAGCCTCAAAGAAAAGGAAATTGTGGCGAACCATGATCGCCTACAATCATCTGAATACAAAAAAAAAGTTCAAAAAAAAGGAATCGTTAACAATAAAATAAGAAAACAACCTTCAATGATTTCAAAGATAAAAACGGCCACAACGTGCTGATTTAAAACATTCCTTATTGTTATAAAATATACATTCCCAAACGAACAAAAAAACATACTCGATAATCACTAACAGATTAGCCGAAACCGTTTGGTCCACAGATTATTTGGACAGTTTTTACACACTCTCTGCTAAAAAAAGAAATCCTTTTTACAGTTGTAATAAATATATAAAACACTTAATTATGGAGCCTTGTCAGTCGTCTTCACTATATATATATATATATATATATATAGTTTTAAGGTGTGCTATATTTATGGGATAAAAGTACGCAATATCAGAGTTAGAGCGTATGTAAATATAAATATAAAAGTGAACATTGAAATCAACAGTCAGAGGCAACAGGCTGTTTCATGCTAGGCGCAATCGTCAGGCTTGACGATTGCGCCTCTGAGTATTGACTCTTAGTGTTGACTTCAATCATTTTACTTTATATATATATATATATATATATATATATATATATATATATATATATATATATATACATGCACGTTTGATAAATCAGACAAAGTCGGAAAGTGTTTTATCTATTACGCATTTCGCCTTCGGGTCAGAATAAAAAAAAATATATGTGTGTGTGTTTTAGTAGTAAATACGGAATAACACAAACACACACACACACACACACACACACACACACACACAGATTTCTTCCAATCTGACCTGAAGTAGCCTATCTAACGAAGACGAAACGCGTAGTCAATAAAATACTTTTCCATTTTGTCTGATTTATCAAAGAAATGTTCGGAATCTATATATTACTAACCCACACACATACACATATGCACACGTACACACACACACATACACACACATACACACACACACACACACACACACATATATATATATATATATATATATATATATATATTACATTGATATTCACCCTGATATATGGTCCGAGGGCCAGTCCAGATAGATGTTTACTAAGAGACGCAGCTAATGCGGATAAGTGTGGAAGATAACGGTTACCTAACTCTAAACATGGACAGGTTAAGATAATAGTGACCAGTGAAGCAACCCCTTGGGAGTCGGTTCCACACAACAGTGGATCGACGAATAATATATATATATATAAATTTGGAGTGCGTCCTTTGTCATGCTATCGCTAAAGTAGTTTCTGATGACTAATTATGAGTCTGTTTACAAATTACCAAAGCACTTATCTATTTAGTTATTAATATATTTCCGAACTAAGTTAACAAATGCTAGTCAATCGAGTTTTTTCTTCTTCTCGATGTTTCTTACTCAGGTGTGTGAAGGTGCACCTGGCGTATTTGTTGATGGAATTTCTGTTTGGAATTGTGGTAATGAGCACACGATTCCTATTTGGTTGGCATTGAAAATAGCCACCAATTTTCTAAAAGTATATCAGGCTGTCTAGCTAGATATTTTTTTTTGCGCGCGCGATCATGTTTTCCTTTACCAGGCTTTAATTCGGTAACACATTTTCGTTTGTACATTGAATTGGCCTGAGTATCGGAACAACGAAATTTACAGAAGTCGGACGAGAAATATGAAAACGAAAATGAGGTTTGAGATGTACCAATAAATTTAGAGGTCTGTCTATCTCTCTGTCTGTGTATATGTTTATTTATCTGTAGAAGCTTGTGTATTTGTTCTGTCAATCTCAGTCTCTACCATTATTTCTTCCCCTCTCACTATCTCTTTATATATATATATATATATATATATATATATATATATATATATATATATATATATATAATTCTGTCAATATCTATTTATGAATTTTCCGTTCTTTTTATCTATCTATCTATCTATCTATCTATCTATCTATCTATCTATCTATCTATCTATCTATCTGCTTATTTATCTATCTTTATTTATGTCCACTCCAGATAGGCATGCGTATATTTGTGTCTTAAGATCAATATCTATCTATCTATCTATCTATCTATCTATCTATCTATCTATCTATCCTTGTGCATGTTTATTTATCTATATATCTTTTTTCATATCTATCCTTAACTGCATAAACCTGTGTATTTCTGTTTCTGTTTGTGTACGTATATTTATCATTTGGAGCGTGTGTATTTTTGTTGTCAGTCTGCGTGTATCTATCTATCTATCTATCTATCTATCTATCTATCTATCTATCTATCTAATTGCGTTCATTTCTATCTAATTATCAAATTTTTGTATTTATGTCACGTGATTTGCTATTTATCTATCTATATATCTATTATCTATCTATCTATCTATCTATCTATCTATCTATCTATCTAATTGCGTTCATTTCTCTCTACTGTCAAATTTTTAGATCTATTTATCTCACGTGATCTATCTATCTATCTATCTATCTATCTATCTATCTATCTATCTATCTATCTATATATATATATATATATATATATATATATATATATATATATATTAGTTGTGTGTGCGCGTGCGTGTGTGTATATATATATTTCCAAACTTACCTCCGTGGTCACTGTTGTAGTAGTAGTAGTAGACTCCGTGATTTTCGTTTCTGCTTTCACTTACTCCCGTACTCTCTGTTGATATCCGACTCAACGTACTTCCTTTATAGATTTCTTTTGGCGGAGAAAGACTGTGTGCAATTGGCTTTTCTTTCTTTCTTTCTTTCTTTCTTTCTTTCTTTCTTTCTTTTCTTTCTTTTCTTTTCTTTTTTTTTTTTTTTGATCTCCTCCTTACTTCTCTTCTTAGCTTCCCTTGTTGCTCAAGCAGTAGACGCGTGTTCCAAACGGACGCACGGACTGGCAGCACTACAAACGGAAATAAAGATCACCGGAACAGGCGACAACGTGGAAATGGGATCGAAAGACGAACTCAGGCGAAATGCGGACGAACCAATTCCTCGCACCGTCATCAGTATCACCAGCAGTACTGTCATCATCAGCAGCGTATTGAGGGTCATAATCCAGAGAGTCGTCATCATCATCTTCATCATCGTCGCCACCATCATCTTCAGCACTGTCAGTACCAGAGAGGAAAAAGGTGTCGCTAAAGGCAGCAGCGGCGGTAGTGGTCACAGTATTAATAGTATTAGTTCTACGATTAAAAGTCGAAGTTGAAGTAGTAGTAGTAGTAGTAATCTTCGTAGCAGTAGTAGTAACAACAACAGCAGCAGGCGAAGCTATTATCAGTGGTTACACATTGCCTCGCTGTCAGCTGTTAAAAGGATGATGCACAGAAGCAGACAGCTACTATCGCCTGTGTCCCTACGACTACTGCCACTACCACCTTTACTATTGCTATCAAAGTCGTGTGGCGCGCCCCACTAGCAGAGATAAATATGCTAGCCGTTACCGAAGGTGATGCCAGCTGGTTTGGGCATGGGAGAATTTCTTGGCCAGGCGCGAATGATGTAGAGGAACAAATTCCAATGTCATTTCCGTTTTCGACTTCTCGTATCGTTTCCCTTCCATTTTCAACTCCTTGTTGTGGTCTTGCTCTCACTGCAGTTTTATTTTCTCTTGATCTTCTCTAATTTTCGACAGTGTTCTTTATTTTCCTCTTTTCTTTCTTTTGTTCTCATTTTTCGCTCCCTATTAACTTTTCTTTTTTTTTTTATCAAAAATTCTTTCGCCACCCGTTTCACTTTTTTGGTTCTTCTATAACCTTCGCCCGTCTCCTTGCTCTCTTTCTTTCTTTCTTTCTTTCTTTCTTTCTTTCTTTCTTTAAATTAAAATTCTCTGTTTTTTCAATTTCTTCTCTCTCGCACTCTTTGTTTCTTTCTCACACTCTTCTCTCTCGCACTCTTTGTTTCTTTCTCACACTCTTTTTTTTTTCTCTCTCTTGCCTCTAGAGATGAACAGCACAACGAAGATATATAATTCCTGTCACGGTGACTCGTGGTCTGTTGTCCAGAGATGAACCCAGAGGGCAACAATGTCTGCTCTCCGGTCAGTCTATCAAACCCGACCGTTTCGTGTTGGCCGGTTAGTAACTATATGGTGCAGTGTTAAAAGAGAGAGAGAGAGAGAGAGAGAGAGAGAGAGAGAGAGAGAGAGAGAGAATAAACTAAAGAGACAGAAGACAAAGAAATTTAGTGTGCGAGAAGAGAAGTTAAGGGGTGTGAAAATATGGCGAGCTGGTATGGAGTTTACGAAACACTGTAGGCAATAAAAAAATGAGGAAAGGCGAAATAATTCGATTTCACTATCTTCATACACCGCTTGGTAGAATGAACAACCAGCTAGACGTAACCGTTCATACAGAGAAGCGTTTAGAGAGACATTGATTGAAAAAAAAGGGGGGGACCAATGTACACACGCAGGCTCATTGAAATTCATCTTTAACGCGAAACAGTGGTTTACAGCACCCCCGCCCATGTTTACACGCAGCAGATGTATTCAACGTCATTATTAATCGTAAGTTGGTATACCTTCAAGTCAAAATTTATAAGCAAATCATATGCGAACATACATATTATGTAATTATGCACGCGCGCACTTTTTTTTAAACACAGACTAACACACAAAACGCACAGGTAAAAATGTACACACAAATACACACACACACACTGAGTCATATGTATAAAACAGATGTACTATTAATATATTTGGGAAAGCGTAGAAGTGCAGGCAAGTATAGGACGCTACCCTTTGTGAGCAGTAGGCTATCAACTAGTCTCTGTCAGTGGAAAATAATTACCGTATTTCAAATTTATAAAGTTTTGGATGCTTTTAGTCCCATCCTCTCCAAAACCCAAAAAAAAACAATTGATGGAAGAAATAAAAAAAAATGTTTCCCTTGCATTTTATAGCCGCTCCCACCATCCTCAAATTTACCCATTCAATAGCATATTTCAGCATGAACTGACTAATGTTATAAAATTTATCACAGACCGTGAAGAACAACATTTATGGTAATTATTTAGAATGTAATAATTCGAATAGAAATTAATAAATGTATTGAATTTTAAAAAATTTAAAAAATCTTTAAAAAGTTAATAAATCAAATGTATTAATTCGAATAGAACTTAAATCCTATCACCATCCTTCGATTTATAGGAAATAAATGCGTCTTATAAGCAGCAAAACGCGGAAGGATTTGGGATAATGAACTTTCTCATATGAATATTTGGTTAGTGGTTAGTACCTTATACATATATATATATATATATATATATATATATATATATATATACATGTATATATATATATATTTGTTTAACGTTTTTTATTTTAAGAAATATACGTTCCTTTTATAGAAACAAATATTTAAGTAAATTTCTGTGTATGATAAACAGTATTAACGACATTTAACGGCCTGTCGGTGGACGCATATTTTTTAAGAAAATTTCTCGGACATTCAGGCCGGTAAACGTCGTTAATAGTGTTTAATATAAACAGGGCATTTACTTAAATATTTGTATCTATAAAAAGAACGTATAAATAATAAAAAAATATCTTAAAATAATTGTTTGAATTTGTCCATTTCATATATATATATATATATATATATATATATATATATATATAGGAGATAATAGATCCGTTGGTATATAATTCCAGGTGTCCTATTAATAACATTAAACCCTTATGGTTTAAATACTGTTTACTGTAAATCATAGTAAAACAGACTTGTTGCTTGCATAGGATGGTACCCCATAGCACCCCATAGCAAGAACCAAAATTTTATTTACAGACAACGATAGGCTCAGTCCATAAATAAACTCCAACCCAGACTACTTCCCCGTAATGAGATACCTTACGCCCTCCCTCAGACACAAGCCCCTTATCAAAAAAAAAAGTCGTCACTAAGAAGAGGACTGATATCGAAAATAAATTCAAAACCCCAATTCCTGACAGACTTTTAAGGGCTGAAGACGGCTGGTGTCGTACCAACTTGAAATAGACTATACCTATATGAGGTAATTTTGGTCTTTGCTGAAATATATATATATATATATATATATATATATATATATAGCAGATCGAGTACTGGTGCTAACACAATAGTTGTCGTTCTATAATAACAACGCTATAATTTATATTAATGATAAATATACATTATTTTCCCTTAGCAAAACTCTATGGTTCATGGACGATTCAATCGTAATGTGCTGATTGAAAAGTTTTCAAATCTATCTATCTAGCTACAATCTACGATTAATATAAATATAAAATTTGGCACTTATCTGATTGATGCTATATTCAGCACCTCCTGAGTGTTTGTAAGTGTTCGGTTCACTTGTCAGGGGATATTATCTATCTATCTATCTATCTATCTATCTATCTATCTATCTAGCTAGCTAGCTAGCTAGCTATCTATCTATCTAGCTAGCTAGCTATTTCCTGCTGTTTTAAATGTTTTATGGATATCCATGTTTGTGTAGACGCCCTGTATTTTATTTTTTATTTTAATAGTGTTAATTACGTCTACAGGTCGGGTTTCGAAACTGCACTACCTTAGTGGGAGAAACCATCATATGATCCGGTGTGCCTTAGACCGCTCAGCCATGGAGAGTGCCAGTGCTTAGCCAGATTCAATTAACCTTTTTGAACAACTCATTTCCTCTCGTTCAGATCGTTCCATCTTTGTTCCTAGTTTCGTATCTGAAACATAAACAAAGTAATTTTTAAGGAATAAATAGATTCTTTAAACGACACGGTTTTCTACGACTCCAAACATTATTCTGCGGATACCCCTGCTTGAGTAGATGCATGGACAAATGGTAGACTTATTGTTATGGTCCGGTTCCTTGTACCACGGTGATAGTCCAAGGTAGAACCAATAAAGAAGAACTCGAATACGGATATGGAATAGCACAGATATATTACAAACAGGAATATATACAGAGAGGTAGAAAGTGTGTTAGTACGAACAATCAGGTTTAGTAGTAATTGTCTGAACGCGACTCTGTTTCGGACTGCCTCTGACTCGACTGACTGACTCGCTCGCTCTGACTGACTGACAGACTTCTGACGGACTTTACTCCAGACTTCAGACTGAATTCAGACGGAACGGTATTTAGTCCCCCCCCCAAAGGGCATCATGGCACAAGGCCGGTTTAACGTGGGATCTCCGAGCCCGTGTGCTCGGCCAAAAATATGCCCTTTGAACCCGTATAAACGGGTTCAGGGTCGGTTTACCTCCCTGAAAGAGACTCCGCCCTTCGGCGCAGCCTCGTTCGGGTTCCTCCCCGCCCGAAGGCAGAGAGTTCAACCGATCAGCCGGTCGCCCGGTCGTCCGAATTCAGGACTGAACTCCCTGCTTCCTCTTGAGACGCAGTATTTATTACGTATGGAATAGTCCATTATGTTATTATGGGTAAGGTCCCGTAACACTTATAAATGTGTAAAATTAATAAGAAAAATTGTCTAGGATGACACAGCGAAACAACTTTCCTAGAAGCAAACCTAGCAATTGATTCAATATCATAAATGCACTTCATGTAAACAGAAAACGTTAGCCCGAGAAGGCGTAGTGAGTCATTTTCTTGGAGGTTAGCATCATCCATGCTGACACATCCAAGCTTATAGCATCTGGTATTCCCAAGCGGTCCACCATCTACGTACTGGTAAGGCTCGACGTCAATTAACGTCGGTGATCCAACGTGAATCGGTGTTGATATAGCTATAAGTAGTGGGCAGACTGAATCAACACTGCATGATGACATGAAGTTTAACGCCTTCAGCCATCATCAAATCATTTTCTGATGATTGTTCAAGAGGGGAAGCTAACAATCACCCTACAATATTCATTCATATATTCACGCGATTTATATCTACAAATGCTCTTGATCCATAAACATACCGTAAATTGCTCTAACGAGTAATTTGCCTTGGGCAGAATGCCATCAGGGGTGGGTCCGTCGAAGGATAGCGTTACAACTAAGGAAAATTATACTGAGAGGTACACGAGGCCGCCCCCACTCATTGCACCAGAGAGAGGAATCCGTGCTTGCACCGAGGCCAGCGCAACCGTCGGTTGCGGGGATTCGGGCAATTTTTGTTCCTAGTCCGGGTGTATGTGCTCGTGCTCCTCACATTAAAACGACCTTGTGTCACAACCTGACAATATTGGGGTGTGTGAGTAAACACAAATGTGCCGTCTTGTAAACTATATATATATTGGCTTTCTATTTCTGTGTATGATGATAAACTACATCCGGCAGCAAGGCCTCTGATCGGGAGATTGAAGGTTTTGAGGAGCGTAGAACCTCTTCTTAATTGTTGTTGTTTGTAGGTCTACCCTGACCCGGAGTGGTAGCACCTGTTAGGGTCCCAGCTATGGGCAAATAGTGAACCCTCAACCAATAATCAAAACACTAGGGAAGTATAAAAAATATATTTGTATAGTAAAACTATCAGCAATACATTTATATAAAAAATTACCAACATTACGTTTTTATAGTAAAATGAACAACAATACGTTTTATGTTAACATGACCAGCAATACATTTTATAGCAAAATAAACAATAACACATTTCATATCAGAATTAGAAGCAATATATTTTATAATAAAATGAAGAGCAATATATCGGCAATGTGGACAGTTCATCACTGAAGACTACCTTTGATGTCTCTAAAAGTTATTATGCAACCAATAATACAATTGGTATCTGAAAATAACTAGCAATAAATTTTTATAATAAAATGGCCAACAATAAATTTTTATTGTAAAATTACCAACAACTCATCTTCATAGCAAACAACCATCTGTACAGTTAGTTTCAGTTATGTGCCATGCCTGATACACGCTTAGGCGATCATGTCTGACGAGGCAGGTTTTTCCCCGCAGTAGGTTGCCATTTCTTTCTGCGGTAGACCAGTTGCCATCCAAAGCTATAGAGCAATGTCTGTCTTGTTATTTACACATAGCTGGGTGGGGGGAAGAAGAAGAGGATTCATACCTTTCTCAAGGGTATTAGAACGTAAGTGAATGTAATGGATTCGACTGGAATTCGAACTCGGTTCTCTGATTCCTCAATTCAAGCCGCTAGACCATCTGTACAGTTTATAGTAAAACTGAAGACATCGTATACATCGTTAAATAAATAAATAAATACATAAAAATTGCCATGATTCATGTCTTATAGAAAGAATCAAGTTTTCTTTCGTTTGATTTTGTAAAATTATTTGGTAAAAAGAAAAATGCAGCTAAGTAATTATCATTTAATCGTGAAATAATGTAATTAATTATCAAGTTTGAATTTTCATATTTAGATTTCGGTATTAAATGACCCATAGAGGTGTTGATACACCGCTAAACAAAATACAATCAAACAACCATTGGCTTACTAGGTATTTACCCTGTCTCCACACCAAGACGAGTGGTGACACAAGGTCTTTTTTAAGGTGGGGACCCGAGCGCGTACACCCGGGCCAGGAACAAAAATTGCCCGCTTACCCCATCCCCGCCACCGTCGGTAGCGCTGGTCTCGGTGCGAGCACCGATCCCTCTCTCTGGTGCGATGAGAGGGCGCGACCTCGGGCAGATGTTCCCCAGGGCTGGGCACCTCTCAGTATAATTAGCTTACTATATCACACGGGAAGGGACAACTCAACACCGCTAAGAAAAACATAACTTTTTTTTTATAACCGAATAAAGGATAAAACCTTAATTAGTGAATTTTTAAAAAAAATATTTTTAATAAAGTAAATCGTAAAGAAATTTATTTTTTAATAAAGTAAAAATATGAATTAATTAAAGTTTAAATCCTTAGTAAATTACTTTTATTTGGTTATAAAATAGATGTTTTTCTGGTACTGAGTTGTCTCGGTCCTGAGTTGTCTCGGTCCTGAGTTGTTCCAGCGTTTATTCGTCGGTGGTGTTGAGTCGGTGGTGTTGAGTTGGGGATTGTGATTTGGGGGCGTTCAGTTGCCCTGCACACATACCACAGAAACTAGTCATGGTGCAACTAAAGGTCTCAATCTCTTCGACGCATTTTAGTTTTGGTTTGACTGGGCTGTAGTTCGGTGCTGTAACCGGCTTAAGTAATTAAAAAATAAAACTTTGATTTTACACTTGGAATAGCTTATTTAATGTAAGTAAGTATAAGATAACGAATACAGATGACACACTGTTGATGGCAGACAGAGAAAGAAACTACAAGAACTCCTAAAGAAGATAGTAAAAGAAAAGCGAGAAAAAAAGACAACATCAATTGCAAGAAATCAGAATGCATAGTTGTTAGCAAAAGGATCAGCCCAACATGTAGATTACAAATTGGAGATGGCAAAATCAAACAAGTGGAATAATTTAAATATCTGCGAAATATTTTAATAGAGGATGGAATGCGCAACATTGGAATCCGAAGGCGCATTGGGATAGTGAAAGTTGCCTTTCAAAAGCTAAGCAAAGTAATAAGAAAAAAATTCGTTACAAACAAAAAAAGTACTGAACTGTATTACGTAATATCAGTCTTCCTATATCGCACTGAATGCTGGACAGTCTCCCCACAGACGAAAAAGAGACTTGAATCAACAGAAATGTGGTTCTATAGAAGGATGTTCAGTGGTTTGTTTTGTTTTACGGCATATAAACTTCAATTAAACTTTAATGTCAACAAGATTTTTATTGCTGGTAATATTTTCTTTTTAAAAGTATTGCTGATAATATTTCATTTCAAAATGCATTGCTGGTAATATCTCTTTTCCAAAAATGCACTTCTGGTAATAATAATTTCTTCCTGAAAATTCATTGATGACAGTACCTTGACAAAAATGCATTGCTGGTACCAAAAACCATTTTTACACCCCAGGTCAGGGTGAACCCGGGAACACCAACAACCAAGAGGCGATTCCACGCTCCTCAGAAGCTCTGGTCAGAGGCCTTGCTGTTGGACGTAGTTTATCATCTTACCCAGGACGCGGATGTAGTTTATCATCATACCCTGGATGCGGATGTCGTTTCGGTTCGAAATTCCAATCACCTGAAGAAGGCCGGAGTTTACAACGGTCGAAACGTTGTGAATATCGCAATGAGGATAACAGTCCGACTAATGCAAGTAATGCAAGAAAAACATTATCAAGGAAGCAGAGCAATGGAAGAATAATGAAGAAGAGTGTACATAACGATTGATATTGCATTTAAATTTTTGAAGATCAATGGTGGCTGGAAAGCATGGGGCCAGAAGAGAGTTCCACAAGTGAAAAATATGAGAAAAAACACTGTTAGCATAAAACTAGCAGTTACATCTAACCAATTCAACTGTGAATTGATGAAATCTTGCCACCAATCTAGTACTGCGCTATGGGGCCTACCTTTATGGAATAAATAGGGGTTGACGAGATGACTACTGTACTTTGCTGTCAGTCGGACGGACAACACTTTTGTATTCGTTCTTTTAGTTAATAATTTGTTTTCATTAAATTGCTGAGTTCGTGTTTTCTTTCGGACCTATTCTGGGTCCACAACAGATACCATAACAATATTTTTTTTCGAATAGCTACCATGAAAGTATTTATAGAAAAATGCACAGGAGGCTACATTACGGCTGTGGAAAAATGACTAATGTCGAGACGCTAAGTCAGAACCAATAATATTGCTGATTCTACTTTGGATTTTATCAAGACTCCCTAACTATACAAGGGAGCACCTGGTCCATATGTGGCAGCAAAATTCGAAGCATGGACGAATGGTAGACTTATAAATACGTGAGAAAGATTCTGGAAAGAAAAGTCATCTCGTACGATACAGTGAACCAACTTTTTAAGCAAGAAACCTGGCAATTTGATGACATAGTAGTTCCTCCTTAACTACATTTCTTAGCTCAATAAGTGGTACGGCGTCTATCTCCTTCTAACATAACATTCTATAGTGAGTTACATAGTACCAGCAGCTTTCTATTTCTCTCGGCTGAAATTTGAAACTCGGTTCGTTGATACCGTTTCCTGTGCTATTAAGCGTTATGTCAACTCGGAACCTGCAACCTCGACGTACGACTACAAGTGGTGTTTTTTTTCTTCTTCTTTTTGACCAAGAGTCAAAGCGATTCACTCAAGTAACTCAAAATGCGTTCATACTTCGTCGATGTGCTGTAAGGTTATTAAAGTATCAACTTCAGTTAGTAGCCAATACACTCGACTGACCCAAATTTCATAACAATGTTCATATGTCAGATGTCCACTAAAAGCGATATTGACACACAGAACATCGATTGAGAGAAAATTTAGTCCGATATAGTGGAAGTTTGCATTCAAAAGGTCAAACCTAGAAGTACATTTCTTGTGGGTAATTTCATCATTGGTATATATATATATATATATATATATATATATATATATATATATATTATATATATATATATATATATTTCTGAAATGAGGTATTGTCATTATTTACATTATTTACATTGTTTGGACTGGTCTCCTCATCTTTATTGTCATGTCCACGACGTTTCGGTCGTTGTACGCTCCGGCATTCTTCAGGTGATTGGAATTTCAAACTGCACCCTTTATTTCGTCCACCGGGTTAGATTGTTCTAGTTTCACGTGCTATGCCTCTTCCGGATGTCTCAGTTATTTCCCTTTAACTCAGCTCTACAGCTTTTTTATTGAACTCAAAACTTTTTGGGTAAAGTTACTGGATCCAACCAACGCTTTTATCCATGCCCCAGTGGATGGCTCACTGGATAAAAGCGTTGATTGGACAATAATAATAATAATGAAAACAATAATAAAATCTATCTGTCTTTCTTTCTTTTTTTCTTTCTTTCTTACAATGTGTATTGTATATATCTCAGCCTGTTTATCTATCTATCTATCTATCTATCTATCTATCTATGTTTGTTTGGCCACGTATATGACTTTTTCTTTCTCTGTGCATCAATATCAGCATGTCTTCTTTCTTTCTTTCTTTCTTTCTTTCTTTCTTTCTTTCTTCTTCTGTTCATCTATCCCTCTACCTACGGCTTTAACTTCCTTCCTTCCTTCCTTTTTTTTAGAATAACGATGATTTTTCCACATACACGTCCTACTATTTAACCCATAGCTGGGGAGAGGAGATGGATCCATTCGTTTTCCAAGGATATTTGCACATAAGTAAATTTAACGAACCCAACTATGATTTGAACTCGGTTCTCCGATTTCTCTTTTCCAGTTTGGATATATTTGTATACAGACAATGTTGTGGATGTTTTTAGAACAGCCGTCGGAAGTAGTCGGATTTTGAAAACTTTGCCAAAGATATCTTTTTTGTTATTTGTGACGATTCCGTTGCGAAGAAAAGAAAAATGGACGACATGAAAAGAACACGTACTTCATTTATATTTACGTGTTGAAAATATAGCTTTTGATTGCTTCTGGCTACATATCGCACTTGATAAATTTTTTTTTTTTCTTCTCTACATTTGACAGTAAAAATTTAGCTTAATTAAAACTGATAATTACAATATATCCCCCCGGCTATTTAGCCGTCGTATTGCACATAGCGTTTCCTCTAGAGATAGGTTTCATACGCTTTTTATTTTAGAGCAAACGTTTTAATACAAACGTACTTAATGATATTAGCAAAATATAGCGTTATACGATCAGTCAGTTATGTGCCATACGTGATATATGCTTAGACGATCATGTATCTTTTGATACATGACTGACGAAGCAGATTTTTTTCCCGTATAGTATTGCTTTCTGCGGTAGACCAGTTGCCATAGAAGGCTATATAACCCGGTCTGTCCTGTTATTTACCCATAGTTGAGGGGAGAAGAAGAGGGTCATTGAGTTATGTTCTATACGCGATACACGCTTAGGCGATCATGTATCTTTCGATTCATGACTGACGAGGCAGATTTTTTTCCCGGAGTAGGTTGACATTTCTTTCTGCGATAGACCAGTTGCCATCCAAGGCATATAGAACTCGGTCTGTCCTGCTATTTGCCTATAACTTTGGGGAGAAGAGGATTCATACCTTTCCCAAGGGTAAAGTCAGAAATTTGCTGTATATGATACAAAAAATTAGGCGATCATGTATCTTTCTTTTATGACTGACGAAGGCAGATTTTTTTCCGTTAAAGGTTTTTTCTTTCTGCGGTAGACCAGTTGCCATCGAAGGCTATAGAACCGGCCTGTCTTCCTATTTACCCATGCAGAGCTCGGGCAGGTAGAAGAAGAGTATTCATATCTTTCCCAAGGGTAATAGTACGTAAGTGAATTTCAGTCAGTTATGTGCCATGAGAGATACACGCTTAGGCGATCATGTATCTTTCGATACATGACTGACGAGGCAGATTTTTCTACGCAGTAGGTTGCCATTTCTTTCTGCGGTAGACCAGTTGCCATCCAAGTCTATAGAATCCGTACTGTTCTGCTATTTACCCAGAGCTGGGGCGAGAAGAAGAGGATTCATACCTTTCCCAAGGATATTAGCATGTAAGTGAATGTAATGGATTCCACTTGAATTCGAACTCGACTCTCCGATTCCTCAATCCATAACTCCACGGTCCAATTTCCAAGCGAGGAATCCTTACTAGCAACAATGATCCATTTATGACTTCTATCAGTATGTCTGATGCTAACCTCCAAGGGATTGACGCGTTGAGCCTTCTCAATAATAATTCTTTTTTTCCCGCTGACATAAAGTGGAAAGATTATATTGAATCAATTGCTAGGAAATTTAGTCCGCTATTTCGTGCTAGACAATTTTTCTCTCCATAATCTATCTTACACATTTATGAGTCCGCCATTCGTACACGCATTGAATAATTCTGCCACATCTGGTCTGGTGTTCCTGCTATACATTTAGGGATCCTTGATATAATCAAAAGAAGAATCTGCAATGTTAATACGCTGACATGTCTAATCAACTGCTACGGCTGCTGCTAGGAAAGCTGTTTCCCTGTGTTGAGCTATACAATTTGCAGAACTTATTTATAAGTCTACCAATTGTCTATGCAGTGACTATTGCCGTCACATCTGGTCTCCTGATATATATTAGAAGATTCTGCTATGTTATTGGTTCTGTCTTAGCAATTCAACTTTGTATTTAAATTTTTCAAGATCAATGTTGACTGGAATGCTAGAAGCCGGTAGAGATTTCCACAGGCGATAAGAGCGAGAGATTTCTGTGTGGTTGAAAATTAAAAAAAACAAAAAACAAAACCTATGCTTTAAACTTTAAAATTAAAAAAAAAATAAAAGTAAAGAAAAACCTATAACCTATAAACCTAAAAAATTTAAAATTAAAGAAAACCTATGTCTTAAACTTTTAAATTTCTAAATTAGAGAAGTTAAAATGTTAAAAACTCCTCTATGGCAGTAATTCTGAACCTTTTTTGCCCAATGATCCCTTTTTATCGTAACTGACAATGTCATCAACAGCCTCCACGATTGTCCCACTCAAAAAAGACATTCCAAATAATACGCATCTATTACTGAAAATCTCCTTTCTTTTCCATATTAGTACACACACATGGATTATTTCTTTTTTATAGAGGAGTTTTACAACTTTAATAGCAATAGAAAATATTGATGGATTTTTAAACTTGAATACTTTTACAGTAATTTGTTTTAATTCGTAAATAATTATTAAATAAATAAACCGAAGCATACTTCAATAAACAAAAGTTCAATACCAGAATATGTATTTTTTCACTGCGCCCTTAGTTTAAAATGGGTTTAACACTAATAACGTGGGAAAATATTTGCTATATGCCCATCGGCACTTTTGCTTTTGGGAAGGCCTCAGACGCCGGGCAAGGAGAGATACTGGTTGGTTTTTGGTATTAATATTTTGTTTTGGTATTAATATTTTTTAAATTTCGTCTACATCAGGTAAATAGATATTTACTTGACCCCCCACTGAGTCAGGTTGTGACACAAGGTCAGTTTTTAACGTGGGGACCCGAATGTTTTCACTCGGGTCGCTGGTCCAAGCTGGTCTTAGCTGGTCATAGCTTGTCCAAGCTGGTCAGAGCTGGTCTAAGCTAGTCATAGCTGGTTTTGGCTTGTCCTAGCTGGTCCAGGCCGGAGCCGGTCTAAGATAGTCCTAGCCGTGATACCACCAGCGCAGGGACGGATCCTTACACCAGGTAAGTATATGCGAATGCTAGGGTATTGTAATTCAATAAACAACGTTCTTTAAATGATAAAAAAATGAACAATAAAAAGTAAAATATCTACCTGCTGTAATCGTGAGATTCCACTATGGCGGATTCTCTTCTTGGTTGAGAAAACTTGCTCTAAGCTATATATTTTCTCAAAAATTAAAAATCCTTCTTTCAAAGAAAAAAAAATATATTCAAATACGTAAGAAATAACAGGTGGTTACTACCACTACTCACGAATTCTTTATCTTATGTCAGCGTAAACATAAATTCAAGAGACAAAGGACCTTTTGAATAACGGCCCACCGATCTAACTGCTGAGATTTGTCATCCTTATGACTGATAATGGATTACTGTAAAGTAAACTTGAGCCTTTTGGTTCAATCTTGAAACTTCGAACGACAACGAAAGGCAGACAGTTCATTAATCAGCACCATCCCAAGCGTAATAATTCCCTGCAAAAGGCTTACGTCACAAGGATATAATACCAAACGCAGCTGCTCCATTCAGCTGTTTCAATAGCCCTGAACATTACTGAGGTTAGTTGTCGTCCTTGTAAGAACACACACACACACAGACACACACACACAGAGACACACACAGAGACACACACAGAGACACACAAGCATATACACTCCAATTCTAACGATCAGAGAATATAAATTTTCTGAGAATACATATACAGAGTGTCAAAGCCGGTGGGTACTAACCCCGAACTGCCGGGCCACGGGGGCAAGTCCCATTGAGTATTCCGGGCAATGATTTGTGAGCATGGTTATTTTATCCACGTTTGCTTCTTTCTACCTACATTTATATACATTACCTAATTAAACTAAATACACTGACTATTAAAAGATGAAAAATTTTCGCGTAATTTTGATGTTATTCTGGCGTCTTTTTTTCCCCAAATCTGTGAATTTGTTTGGCACATGCTAAATTTCGAAAAAACAAAACAAAACATTATATAAAATTCACTATTTTTTAATCTATAATGTTGAATGTGTTAAAATTATTCAACTTTCTGACAAGAAAAAATCTCAAGCTGAAGTTAAACATTGCCGCAAAACATTCTATTTATTTAAGATGGAATGATCTATTAGGACATGTCTCTAATTTGTATTTAGATACATTGTATTTATTTTCATTTTTTCTTGTTGAATTGTTTACCTATATTGCATATGATCCATTATTGCCATAATTAGGTTACAACAAAAAATTATATGAATACTACCTTATGGTAGCAGCTCTGATTGAGAAAACGAAGATCCGAGTTCGAATCCTAGTCGAATCCATTACATTCACTTACGTGCTAATACCCTTGGGAAAGGTATGAATCCTTTTCTTCGTCTCCCCCAGCTATAGGTAAATAGCAGGACAGACTCGGTTCTATAGCCTTGGATGACAACTGGTCTACTGCAAGAAAAAAAAATCTGCCTCGTCAGTCATGTATCGAAAGATACATGATCACCTAAGTGTATCACGCATGGCACATAACTGAATGACTACATAATGAAAATTTAGATGTATTACAGTAGAGGGGACTGTATTCCAGATTCAGGAGGCCTCGTATCATAGATACGGTGGTGGCCTAAGTGATCCTTGAACCGTCACTTCGACATACGATAGTGTTGCGTTCCTACAGTGTTGGCTTGATGAGGAGTCTGAATAAAGAAAAAGCTAGTTCACTCAAACCCTCGCTAACGATGGCTAGCTAAACCATCGACGGCTCCCAATTAGTACTGTCTATCCAATTTTACTCACAAGGCTTGAGTCAACTCGTGGTATGGTAGATTCAGGCACTTATCAGAAAACGCTGTACGCTGGGATCGCCTCTACAGGCCGATAACAAGAAACCACTTTCCTGACAAATCGACCATGACGAAATTCGAACCCGGGTCTCATGATTGGAAAACGAACGTTCTAAACACTCGGCCACGCAGCCTAAATGCATTGATAGCGGGTGAATAAATAATTAATTCTTAGCTTTATGCCGTGCATTTTCTTCTTAATACAGATTCGAATTTGCTGCTTTGTCATCAAATCGCTTAAGAAGCTGTAGCAATATTTATGACGAAGGCAGATCAATCCCAAAGGCCTGTGTGTGCGGATAGCTATCTGTGGGTGTTAATATATGAGTGACTCTCTGTTTCTAAATGTGGGTGGCTGTGGTTGCTGGTGCTGTTTAGATGAATGATTGAATGCCCAACAAATGGTCTTCGGGTTTTTCGCCACTCGCTGATCAGCCTCGCCATATCATATCTTCAGCCTTTTGTGTCTTAGAAAGGAATTAATATGGAAGTTTCACAATTGACGCCACAGAAGAAATTACTTTGCTCGTTTTTTTTCTTTTTTTCTTTTCTTTTTTTTTCTTCCCCCATCAAATCAGTTTATGTAGGGATTCTGGTTTCCTGTAAAATTTATAGTCGAAGAATCTGTGAAAATATTAAATTCGAAGTGGATATTCCGGAGATAGGAATAAATCTATGGGGACCTCGTTTTTTTTAAAAAGGACATTTTTAATTTTTTTTATTTTCATAATTATTCTTCTTTATTTCTTTCTTTTCTTTTTTTTCTTTCTTTCTTTCTTTCTTTCTTTCTTTCTTCTAATATTACCTTCTTATACCTTTCTCTTTCTTTCTTTCTTTCTTTCTTTCTTTCTTTCTTTCTTTCTTTATGTAACTTTCATATTTTTCTTCATCTTTTTATTTTTTACTTCTTTCTTTCTTTCTTTTTTAATATAACTTTCTTATTTTTCTTCAATTGAAAATATTTTTTTTTTCTTTCTTCTAATATTACTTTCTTATACCTTTCTCTTTCTTTCTTTCTTTCTTTCTTAATACTACTTTGTTATTCTTCTTCATCTTCACTTTCTTTCTCTGTTCTTTCTTTTTGTCTGTCTGTCTGTCACTCTCTACGTCTCTTAATATAACGTTCTTCTTCTAATATCACCTCATATTTTGTCACTTTGATTCTTTTCTTTTTTCAATTTTCTTTTCTTAATATAATTTCTTTGATCTTCTTCATCTTCTTTCATTTACTCTTTCTTTTTACTAACATTACCTACCCATTCGTCTTTGTATTTCTTTCATCCATTTATACTTTTTCTCTTCCTTTCTTGTTTCAGTTTTTCCTATATAAATTTTTCATTAATCTTTTCTTTCTCCTTTTTCCTTAAATTATTTTCGATCTGATCTCTTTTCTCCACTAAAACACGTTCTTTTCTTTCTTTTCAAAAACTAAAACTAAAATATAATTTATTCTTTCTTTTCTTTCTTCTTCCACTCAGTTTTATTGTTTCTTTTTTTTATTTCTTTTTCCTTTCTTTATCCTTCCTTAGCTTTCGTCTTTTCTTTCTATCACTTTCTCTTTTTTTTCTTTTCATTTCTTACTATCATTAAACTTTCTTTCCTTCTTTCTTGTACCCGTTCACCTTTACTTCACTTCCTACTTCCTGTTTCAGACTCTTTGTTTAGTAACCCTGATTATCTACGACAAAATATCAACATGGCTACCTCTGAATTCTCTCAGTTAGCCAGCCCGAATTTCCTCATCGCCTTTCAGCTCTATTTCCTATTTTTCAACGAAATATCTACAGCTTCTTGCCTCATTGCTTCCGCGCCATTTCGAGCGTGAAACCATCGCTAGAAACAAGGAAAAGCGTATTAAACTGTTACGTGATATGTCTCCACTTGTATGGCAGTGAGTGCTGGACAATCACCTCATAGATGAAGAAGAGTCTAGAAGCAACAGAAATGAGGTCCTGCAGGAGGATGCTGAGGATACAATGGATCGAACATTTCAGCAACGACGAAGCTTTAGAGAAAATGGAAACAAGAAGAACTTATACTTAACGTCAAGAAGAGATAGTTGTGGTTTCTGAGGCATGTAATGAGGAAGGAAGGCTTGGAAAATCTGATACTCACAGGAAAGATTGAAGGCGCAAAAGTGGTGGAGGAAAACAACGCATAACATACTTAGTGAGCTTAAGTAAAAGTAAATTGATGGCGGGAATGGTTTAGAAGAAATAATGCAAAGACAAAGTTTATTATGAACTACGAAGGACAGGAAGTTGTGGAGAACCATGATCACCTACGTCCTGAGGGGACACTGCACATAAAGTAAAAGAATTTTATACTACTCATATTTTATGCATTTTTGAACACAATAGGGACTTGCGTTTAGACAGACATTCTAACTCTCTCGTCTTGCATCGATACGACGTGGGACATAATTTTGTTTTCACCAATGTCATCCTGATTAAAAAAAGAACATAGCCCTTTAAGGAGAAAGTCCAAAATAATGAGGATCTTATAAAATTTCCCTTTTTCAAAACTACGCATGGTAAATCTAAAGTAGATTATTACAATATCTTACTTCGTTTCACCAACCCACACAGAGTTGACGACCACAGATTTTTCTCACCTATACATACACATACGCGAGAATATAAAAATCCAACCAAATACATTATTATTTTGAAACATATCGCTACATTTCACCGACAAAATACGAGGGTGACATCTGTAGACTTCGCACACGTACGCACTTATACACTTACATGAATCAATATTACCATTCTACATACACCTACACACACAAGCGATTCTTTACTTAAATACTCTTCCACTATCACACGCTTTTACATCCTAAATGTTCCTCACACATATTTATATAATATCCATTGCGCTTATAAACATGACGCGTGTCTAACCAATGAGAACTACTAAAAATCATAACATTCCATTTCTCTGTCTCTTTGCTTTTTCATTTCTATTCTAGATCTTTGATGAAGTTTACCTACTTTGATTCATACCTTGTTCTCTATTTCATTTTTCAAATCATATATATATATATATATATATATATATATATATATATATATATATATATATATATATATACAATTAGAAAAACAGACAACCTTAAGGGTCCATTGGTTATATTTTATTTTACCAGGATGTTTTTATTTACTGGTTGCTGAAATAACATTTCAAGCATAAAAATGGATTTAAACTTACATATTATTTTTATATGCTTTCGTGGGCTAGTTTTAAGTTGTTGTAAGGGGAGAGACGGGGGGAGGAGGAGGGCAACAGATATGGTCGAAATTAGAGAAGGAAGGGTGACATAGTAATAATTTCAAATCTTTTTTTTTATAAAAAATACTTAAGAGAATATATATATATATATATATATGTATATAAAGAAAACATATATATACTAAATATATATATATATATATATATTATATATACGAAATATAGAATAAAATAAAAAGTTCCCAAAAAAGAAATTTCATTGTTCATTTTAAGCAAAATTCTACGAAAGAAAAATTAGTATTCCAATACACACACACACACACACACACAGACACACACACACACACACACACACACACACACAAACATATATATATATATATATATATATATATATATAAATGAATGTTACTATGTTACACTCTAAACTTTACTTTAGAGGCCGTGTTAAGCATATCATATCATTTTGGAATCAGGTCGGCTCCGTAATCAAATTAAAAACATTCCAGGCTAGATCCAGAATTGCAATCCTGAAATTTTGGATTCCCAAGATTTCATTACTGTAATTGTTTTTGGATTCCGCCATCTTTGTAACTACTGATAAAAACAATTTAAGGAGCACAATTCTTTCAATAGCTCACGTTCAATTAAAAAAAAAAATTACTGTCCTCAAATTATTTTGTTACAAAATAAATTATCATTCCATTTTGGAATCAGGGCAACTCCGTGAGCAAATTAAAAACAGTCCGGGTCGGATTCGAACCCACAATTTTGAAATTCCCAAGTTTTGATTACTGCGATTGTTTTAGGCGATCTTTTTAACGTGATTTTTTTGTGCGATAACAGTTTGTATAATTTAGAATTAAGTTTGGGAATAATCGAAATTAATTGCGAAATCCAGCGAAAGTCAGGCATGAAATAAAAATAATTGTTTGTACGGAAAGTAAGGACTGGAACAGAATTCAGTCTCCGGGTCAATAACCACAAAAAAAAAAAACCAATAAAACCATCATGGACAACAACAATTTTTTCTGTCGATGCACACTTCAACCAACTATTTCATAGCGTCGATGACATCAGATGCGTGCTTTTAGCGTCTTCATTCAATAGCCGAGAAGAAAGACTCATATCGAAGTTGAAATTTATTTTCAAAATAAATTCAAACATTGAGGGATTAAACAGAGAGTATAATTTCCACAGAGGGACCGCGAAGCAATAACATTCCTCAGAAGAGTAAGTCCCACGTTTATTTCTCGTATCTTTGAAAAAAAAACAAAACAGGCGTGTTTAAAAATTGCGGCAGTAAAATCCATCTCTTCGTGCTTCAGTTCAGTAAAAAGGCTAATATACAATAAATATACATTTTATTTGTTATATATATATATATATATATATATATATAGAAAAGTGAACATTAAAGTCAACACTTAGACGCGACAGGCTGTTTCATGCTGGACGCAATCGTCAGGCCAATATTTAACAGTCCCCCCATGAGGATTGTATGTGGCACAAGGCCGAGTTTAACGTGGGTTTCTTCGAGCCCGTAGGCTCGGCATAAGCGGGTTTGGGATCTGTCTACCTCTCCGGACAAAACTTTGCCCTTCGGCAAAGCTTCGTCCGGGTTCCTCTCTGCCAAACCAGAGAGTTCGACAGAAGTCGCACACAGTCAGAGACTGCGTGTCGACTGACTCAACGCAATCGTCAGGCCGCGAATCCTGGATATTTCCTCGGCTATTTATATATATGGGTCAGTGGTGCATAGTGGGTAATCTATTCTGGCGGTTATTTTTTCGGGAGTGGCTTGTTTGTTTATTAATTTATTTATTTGTTTGGGTTAATTTATTTTACTTGTTTTTCATTTTCATTTTGTATTATTTATTCCTTTCGTTTTTTGATGTTTACTTTATCCCATATTGTATATGAGATAGAGTAAACATATTGTGTATTTTTCAACGAATTTTGACATCCCTTAAATGCATGTCGTCTGGGGTTCTTTTTTATGTCAGAATTCATTGAAAAATACACCACCACCCTCCCTAAACCTAACCTCTTTTTCGAACGTACCTCATAATTGATACAACAATAGTTAATAAAAGTGAACATGCTACCACCCCTGTTTGAATGATTGGATTTCTCTGTGTCCTTCCAAACAGGAAATTATGAATTTATATGTGCGTTTAAAACTCAGTAAATTAAAAAATAAGTTATTCCAATATTCGCTCAAAGATGAAACGGAACTAATGCTTTTAATTTAATTATATAATGAAAATTGAAGATTTTATCTTGATTTTTTGAAACATGGTTATTACTGTGTAGCGAAAAAAAAACATATTTTAAATCAGTTAATTTATAATATTTATGCTCTGTAAATTTACATTGAGCACTGTTTTGCAAAAATAAAAAAATATCAATAAGAACACCGGATTATATATCTTACTGTTCTTCATTTTCTTTTTTTTTTTATATATATATATATATATATACATATATATATATATATTACAGTTTATTTGGGCAGAAACCTTTTTTTTAAATTTTCTTTCGTTAAATACAACAAAACAAGTAAAAAATTTAATTAATTTTTTATTCAGTTCTTCAACCATTCTTACGTGATTACTTTTTCCAGAGTGTCCATTGTTTCAAGCGCTTTCGGTTACTCCTTTACCCATTTTCATGTTTTTTTTTTGTTCTATGTAGTGTTAGTTCCTCTTCATGTTTTACAGTTTAAGATGTATTGAACTATTTTCTTCCTCAACTCTATCTCTCTATCTATCTCTGCCTAAATATATATATATATATGTGTGTGTGTGTGTGTGCCGGATGTAACAGCAAAATTGTCCAAATAGTGTAACAGAAAAATTGTCCAATTGTTAGATTAACCTTTGAACCGTTGTATATTAGAAATGATTAAAGATGTCTTACTGGAATTGGACTCTGAACGATAAGAATGTATTTAGCTCTAAGTTGAAATGATGATCTCTCTTCCTGTTGTGACCTCCTCATCTAGTTTTCCTTTGTACTGTTCCCTCTTTTTTGAACTTATTCAACGATGGATTTTATTGCCGGAATTCTCAAACACGCCTTGAATGGACGTTGAAGAGGGAAGCCAGAGTACGAATGTTGGTACCATTGCTGAATTCCAGAATGATCTTTTCCCTCTCACCATTGCTCAGTTGAGGAGACATAGTGGGGCTGGCACAAAATGATTTTAACCTGTTCTCTTTCCACCGGAATTACTTATAGTGTTTTTCAGTGATTTTTCTGACAAATGGTCTCAAGATGGCTAAACGCCTTATCTAAAAACCTGCAAAAAAAGAAACCAAATTAGTTTAGTGATTTTTTAGATATTAAACATTTTTTGTGGGATGGACAATTACGCTGTAACACAATTTGGATAATATTCGTTTGATTACACCAGGTATATGAGATCTGATAAAAATAACGGGATGCTAGCTCAGCCCGCTCATACAGTGTCTGCAATGAACTCGAACACACACACACACACACACACACACACACACACACACACATATATATATATATATATATATATATATATATATATATATATATATATATATTTCTAGTAAAATTGCGCTTGAAGATGAAACGGGACTAAACACCACAATTCAACTTAATTTTAATAATTATTTGATGTTTTTTATGTTCGTTTTTGAAACATGAGAACTCTTATGTAGAAAAAGGAATCATATTTAAAAAAAATATTATAATATATTATATATATATATATATATATATATATATATATATATATATATATATATATAATAATATAGGGAGGATTTTGTTTGGCAAAATATCAACACCCATGGGTTGTTCAATGTCGAAATTTCGATATTTTGTATACAATTTTATGGCTTCAATATTCAACTACAGGTTGCGGCATAAATGTCGTTACAAAATGAAGTCTATTTCTAAATATTTGGTCATCACACTGCTGTTTATGGTCTGATTCTCGCCCAATAATGTATACTATTTGTTTTTTCAAAGTGTTTTATTGGCAACAATGTCTATAGAAATGAAAAGAACGTATATAATTGACTCCGCCTGAAGATTTTAAAGCTGGAAAAAAAAATTTGGAATCAATAGAATGTTTCTTAAAAGTACAATCGATCGATACAACGAGACTTTCTTTATCAGCTAGACCAAAACCAGGACCAATTTCACGTTCAGAAAATTAAAAAAACATAAAAACATTACGTGACTAAGGATATAGAACATATAGAGAACCATACGAAGTTTATGTCGAAATGATCTAGAGGTAAAACATCATTTTTTGAGTTCATCTTCCTTCAGCAGTCACAATGAAAAAGAGGCTTCAAAAGAAATAAGCAGTTGTTGAATTGGATTCGTGATGGCACGCTGAAAACACTAGCTTTTTTGATGAGAAACTGTTATGTAGTGAGACTTTGAATATCAAAATAAGTCGTCCGTCAGTTCATGCTGTTTCAGGAAACACACTCAGAACACAGAATTTCGTCATTTATGATTAGGGCAATCATTTAAGAAACAATAAAATCTTTATTGATTCAAAAAACAAGGAATAAAATATAATAAAGCGTACATAGAGAACATCTTGGATGGTGTTCTCAAGCCGTGGTGCAATGCCACTTATTGTGATGATCATTGGTTTTTTAAGGAAGACATGTATAAATATGGAGTAATGGATAGCGACTTGGATTAAAGGAAAATGGAGAGCCGAAGTTCGAATTAAATATTGAACCCATTACTTTAAATATTACGTGCTAATATTTTGGAAAAGGTATAATCCTCTTCTTCTAAATCCAGTTATGGGTTAATAGCAGGACAATATATTACATAAATAGCCTTGGATGGCAACTTGTCTAGGAGAAGGAAAACTCGAAAAAATTTAAAACCTGCGGAGGACATTTTGACACGTAGTGCACCAGGTCTTTGTAATCGCACCTTCAAAAGTGTGGATGGTCTGCACGAAACCTTCACCACTATATATAAATATATTTTATTATATATATATAAAAATATTTGATTTGAAATTGTAATTAAAAAAACATAAACTAAATTTATTGGAGCCGGCTCACACACCTCGGGTGAATGACGTTACAATATAAATATAATATAGAAAATAGATTAAAATATTGACCAAGCTTCATAACCAAAGAAGACTAGCATTCCTCATCACCAGATATCAACGCTCTTAATTATTCTATATATAAATATATATATATGAAGCCTGTAATGTTTTATACCATATATTGAAATCTAAAAGCAAAATTGAAGAGAGTATGGGACAATATAACCATGGAAACTGTGCCTGCCGCCATCAATGACTTTCCTGAAAGATTTCGACGTGTGGTGAAAGCTAAAAGGAACCATATTGAATGAGATTTCCTGGTAATATTTAGCAGATTAATACTTACTTTGTGTTAAGATTGTATGCTGATATAATACGTCTTTCAGAGGTTATAAGGTTTTTATTTTGCAACAGTATTTGTGTTGCACACTGTAAATATATTTTGAACGCAATGGTATATCTTCAACTTGTTCATTTTGCTATATAATGTATTATATTAATATACATAAATAAATAAAAAAAATTAAATTGTCTGGTGTATGTATGACATATATTTTGCATTTTAGCAATTCTACCATAAATATTAATTGAAAGTAACTTTAAAAAATCACTTGGGTTGAACAGCTATCAAATTCACAATAAATAAGATACTGTTGATAATATCAAACAAATGTCGGTTGTTAGCAATTTGACAATAAAAATATATATATATATTTTTTTAAAAAGCTATATTTATTTATTATAGCATTTTCTTTGGGGGCTCATTCTGAAAAAAAAATATTTGGTAATATATATATAAATATAAAATATTAGCATATGTTAAGATTTCCCAGTAAAGCCAACAAGGCCTTCAATTTCCCAATCATAGAAACAGTTTCAAATAAAAAATTAATAATTATATATATATATATATATATATATATATATATATATATATATATATAAAAAATAGATATAAAATATTTAAATTAGGCTGTCTTTTGTTACAACGCAATCTAATATAAATATATATATATATGTTGATATATATATAACGAGATCTAAGTAGATGAGACAACCTGTCGATATGAGATCAAAAACTTCAATGTTCACTTATATATATATATATATATATATATATATATATATATATATATATATATATATAAATATATATATCATTATCAATTTTTGAAAGGAGAGTTATATGTTTTAAAATATTAGATTTTTATTTAACATTTATAAAAAATAAAAACAAAAATTATATTATAATCCATACTGGGGGAAAAAATGTTATTGTTGAATTTATTTTATTTTTTTTAAATCTTGTTTAGAAAATACTCAAATAATTATGCAACAATATAAATATAATCTCTTTCATATCTCTTTCTATTCTCTCCATATATATATATATATATATATATATATATATATAATATATATATATATATATATATATATATATATATATAGAAAAAGTTTCAAATTAAAAATTATAATGTTTTATTTTATGAAAGTATTTATTTATTTTATATATATATTTGATATTTCAAATTGTCCTCAATTTTTCATCAGAAATATATGTTTGTTACAAATAAATTAAAATTACTGTTTGTTGGCAAGTAGCGTCCTTCGAGAGACGCGGACGTCACGTGATATGGAACGTCACTGTTCAGATATTCCTAACTTAAATCTAACTGTCATAAATATTTTAAAAAAATTTTTTTTATATATCTAAAAAGAAATTGCTTAGCTATTGAAATATTTATAAAGATTTAAAACACCTAAGTCCCTATTCAACCCTGAAACAAATTTAATTTTAAATGAAATCAGCTATCCTTTTTTTACCAAATATCTGGAAAAAATGGAAAAAATAAAAATTTGAAGTTTACAAATGTAACAAACCTCGTTTGTTTAGTTTGCAAACATTTAGTAATAGCTAATACATTTAAAAAATCAACACCAATATCAGGATACAGCCACCTAACCTCACCTGCGATACCCATAACGTAATCTATTATTTATTCTGCAACTTATGTCCTAATAGTGGATATATTGGTGAGTTGGAAACAATTTTAGATTTCGTTTTAATAACCATAAACAAACAATACGTCAAAACAACCCTTATTCCCCATAGCTAAACACTACAATCAATCAGGACACACATTAGAAAACTGCAAATGTTTATTAATAGATTCCGATTTTACTTCCACATTCACACGCAGAAAAAAAAAGAAACATATTGGATTTTAAAATTAAATACACATAAATTAGGGTTGAATAGGGACTTAGGTGTTTTAAATCTTTATAAATATTTCAATAGTTAAGCAATTTCTTTAGATATAGTAAAAATATTTTTAAAATATTTATGACAGTTAGATTTAAGTTAGGAATATCTGAACAGTGACGTTCCATATCACGTGACGTCCGCGTCTATCGAAGGACGCTACTTGCCAACAAACAGTAATTTTAATTTATTTGTAAATAAAACAGTTATTTCTGATGAAAAATTGAGGACAATTTGAAATATCAAATATATATATAAATAAATAAATACTTTCATAAAATAAAACATTATAATTTTTAATTGAAACTTTTTTATATATATATATATATATATATATATATATATATATATATATATATATATATATATTTAATAAAAAAAAAATGATTAAAAAATATATAAGTGTTCTCATTTTCCAAAAATTTTTTTAAAAAAACCAATTAAATTTCAAAAAAGTGAATTTGGGAATAACTAATCTTAAATTTTTTTTTTAACATTTTATTTCAAAATTCGTTTTGAGGATGAAATATGATTTAATATTAAAATATAATAAAAAATATTTATAATATAGGCTCTAATTTTATGTATAAAGCACTTTAAAAAAATATATAAAGACAAATCGGATTATTAACCCAAATTTTCTATTTTTTTTTTTCTATGTATATGCAACACACACACACACATACACACACACACACACACACACACACACACACACACATATATATATATATATATATAAAATTTTACATTTTAAATTCGAAAATTCGTGACGACGTTTAAAAATGACATTACCCCTTAAATATAAAATATTATCCATTTTCTTTATGTAATAAGAAACATCATTGAATGGGATTTTAATTCAATTAATTATGGAGCAAATTCTCTAGAACTCTTGCCAACGAATTCGTCGAGCTAAGTGAAGCCGCTGCTCATAATATATTGACTTAATTTCCTGTAGCAATTGGATTTTGTAATGATACTGGCGTAAATATCTCTTTATAATGCAGTGCAATGATGTTCGAGAAACATTCAGCTGCAAAGAGCGCCATCGAATGGACATTACCCGTTCTTCTTCTTCTTCTTCTTCTTCTTCTTCTTCTGTTCAATACACGTTCAATATTTTCTTCTGTGCGATCTGAACGTGGTCGCCCAGATCTTGGTAAGTCATGTACAGGGCCAGTTTGCTGAACACGCCCAATATCAAACGGCGAAAAATTGATTCGGAGGGCGGATTTCTCAATTGAATTCCTGTTTATTGTCTTCGCACAACACAAATTGAATGTTAAGTTTAAAAAAAAACAAAAAAACATCTGGCGCTTCTGTTATTCTGGAGCCTAAGCGTTTCTTGATAAAATCCAATAAGAATCTGCAATGTTATTGGTTGGACATGGAATCCGGTCTTCACATTTTTCGCCGTAACGTAAGCTGATTTCTAAAAACCTTTTCTATACTTATTTTCATCGTAATTGTTTTGACAAAACTTTTCTACAAATTAAACTAGACTTTAAGGAATTTAAACAAGTACTAGTTGGCACAATGTTTTATCATTTTAAAATTTAACACATGGCTAGATGTAACCGTAAGTTCTATGCTAAGACTTTCTTCTGTTGTACTTCTCGCTTGTAGTGCTCTCTTTCGGCTTCTCACTTCCCAGTCAAAAAACTTCAAAGATTTAAAGGCAATATCAATCGTTATCTACTATTTTTTAAAAAATTCTTCTTGTTTTAATGTTGCCTCTTATTAATAATTATGTTTTACTGATATTTTATAACACTCCTTCTATATTTTATAACATCTCTTGCGTCAGAGTGGCTTTATTGCCATGGTTAGGGTGATTCCAGACCTTCAACTTTCGAAATTTGCAAAAGTAAGAAAAAATTAAAATTCCCTGAATGCTTATTAAATATTAAAACCTCGTCATGCATGTTTTATATCTATCTCTCTATATATATTTATATATATATATATATATATATATATATATAGGTAAAAATCCGTGGCTAAATAATCCAAGCGAATCCTAATAATATAGAATATTAAAACTAATCCACAAAAGAGAGCTCAATCTATTCATTACAGAGCATATATAAATAAATTATATATAAATGAAATTCAATGTTGACCCCAATTTCAAATCATCATTTCCATCCGTGAAAAAAAAAAAATTGAGCTTGTCAACACTAAAAAGGTTGGATAAATATTTTAGTGTTTCAAATCTTGACTAGAAATATTTTGTTGCCACATTTTTTTAATTTCATGAATTTATATATATATATATATATATATATATATATATATATATATATATATATATATATATATATATTGGATAAAATTATAGTATTAATAAATTACTATATTTATGTTTTTTAGGTGTTCAATATCAGGGAAAGATATGTATGTAAATATAAAAGAAAATTATGGTATTTTCAATTTTTGTGGCGATTTTTTAATTTTAAAGCAGAAAATGTACAATAGAGAAACAGCTCCAAGCAAAAAAACTTGTTTCAATTCAAGTGTGCGAGGTTAATATACTTTTGAAAAGTAAGGTCCTTTTAGCTACGTGATGTTAAAATCTATTTTCCACCAAAGTATGTAAACTCACATTATTTCAAATTCCGACATGTTAACAACATAGACACTGATGGCTGTTTGAACCTGACTTACATTTCCAAAAATTTATGATTTTTTCACAAAATGAATTAATGGACACTTTTACATGAGAAGACAGCAAAAAATTTTCCATGAAATAGACGAAAAACAAAATTTGTCAAATTGAAGAGTGTGTTTTCACATTTTGTCATATGGATTTCCAAACCGATACAAAAAAAAAAAAAAACAAATACGTCGACCACGTAATAGACATTTAAATAAAAAAATAATCACATTGACTGTGAATGTCAATGAAGAAATAATTTAGGTTTTACAAAAAATGGCTTCCGTACACGCGGAAAATACACAGTTTCTTAATCTAGTAATGTTTATGAATTAATTAATTTATTTCTTATTTTCAAAACACTATTAATATTTAAAAACATACAATGAAGAATAGAAGGAATAAAACAAGACTGTTGGAAAAAAGTTAATTTTAAATTACAATTAAGTTTTGGAAAAGGTTTCAAAAATATTAGCGAATATATTTTTTCTTCATTTTCGTCAGAGGATAAATTAAGAAATCAAAATATAACGGAAGTAATATACGAGATTATTAAGACATAATCTTAAGGTTTCCAATTTACCTCAGAAAATGATTTTAAAAAAAATGATTTTAATTGTCTAACATTTTACTAGAGTGGGAATTTTAGCTTAAGGAAAAAAATTGACTTTTATTTATTGCGTTGGTGCATAATTATCAGGCGTTTTTGTAGGCGAGTTATTTGTTAAATAAAAATTGCTGTTTTGTTCTACTTTTCTTAATAAAAATATTTTGTTTTCAGTTTATAATAATGCATGTCGATAGTGATACTCATTTTAAAATGTTATTTTTGAATTATTATGTTTCTTTTTTTCATAATAAAAAATGCTTAAAAACATCTGATATTTATGCACCATCCCAATAAGAGTAATTCCTTTAATAATTACACCTTTGTGCAAATTAATTGAAACAAAACGCATAATTCCATTATTATTTACTAATTTATCGTATTTTTCCAATGAAACATGACCGAGTGTACCTGTTAATACTTCTAGTATGCTCATTCCACGAAGTCGTTCCTTGCAGATTGACCACAGATTCTCAATTGGATTTAAATCAGGAGAGTTTTCAGCCCAGTCTCTAGTACTTTGATTAATACTTTGATTTGCTCACAGTGAAGGCTTCCTAGGGTGTTCGTGCACCGTTACAATTTTCGTACCTTTTCTCGGAGTAATGTCCATCGCAGGCGATTCGTATAGGACAACTAATCGAAAGTCGAGACAATAGTGTCTAGGCGTGATGAAAATCTGATGCAATCACGGATGACGCAATATTTTTCAAGGCTAAAAAAAATTCATCATACACCCCGAAAATAGATTCATATTACTGCACTACACTGCAAAAGACTTAAATAGAAATCTATTAAACCGTGTCACTCCAGTGGGTCTAAAACTGACGTTATGGCAAAACGGCTGTTTCAATTAATTTGGACAAGTGTGTACATACAGTCATTGATTCAATAAGGATTATTGGTTTTGATTGTTATTGAGGAAGATAGATAAGCATTTTCCAGCTGCCTTCCCGATGACTTTTAATACTTAGTTTTCTTTTTCCTAGACTGGTTGCCAATCAAATATAGAGTGTCTAATCTGTTTAAATATTATCGAAATTTGTCTTTGAAAAACAAATACTGTTGAAACTGTTAGGTAGGCTTCATATATTTGAGAAGGATATTAGAATTATCCAGAACTTATACTGGAAGCAAACTATCTGCAAACGGATAGAAAATGTATTAAAAAATAGAGTAGGGAGTAAGACAAGGATGTGTCTTCTCGCCAGATTTATTCAACCATTGCAGTGAGGTTATTCTGAGAAAATTTGACAGGATTCATTACTGGCGGCCAAAATCTTAACAGCGTAAGATATGCAGATGATACAATGTTGACAACAGACATAGAACGGAAATTACAGGAACTGCTACAGAAGGCAAGAAGAAAGGACTAAATATCAATTGTAAGAAGATGGTTGATGCATGAAGATGTATGGTTGCCAGCAAAATGAAGAGCCCAACATACGAATTGCAAATAGGTGATGCGAAATTCAGGTAAGTATAAAAATTTAAATATCTAGGAAGAGTTTTAATAGAGTACGGAAAATGCGACAACAAAATCCTGAAGGCGCATTGGGATAGAGAAAGATGCCTCCCAAAAGTTAAGCAAAGTATTAAGAAACATGAAAATGTGGTGTATAGGTATATGTACAATAAAAAAGGAGTTATGCTGTGACTTCGCATTTATATTTTTTTATTACACGATGAACTTGTTAACTATAAATATATATTGAAATATAGAACCCAAAAAGCTAAACGTTGCTTCTGTGGAAAGCCATTAAAGTATTCTTTACAGGATGGACTTAACCTTTAATTATGGTTGTCAGAAAATGAAGAGCCCAAAATGCGAATTGCAAATAGGAGACGTGAAATTCAATTTTTTTTTTAACAAAATTTGAATAACTTGGAAAATTTTAACAGAGGGCGGAAAATGCGACATTAAAATCCGAAGGCACATTGGGATATTTAAAGGTGCCTGTTTTTGCTTTAAGCAAAGTATCAAAGAAACAGGAATTTTCTCGTTTAGAAACAAAGAAAAGAATACTTAACTGTTGTGTTCATATCGGTCCTCCTCCTTCAGTAAACTGATATTTGATTCTACAGAAGGATGCTGAGAATACCTTAAGCTGAACATGTAAACAATGGCAAAGTTTTAGATAAAATGGAAACAAAAAGAACACTTATAGTTAACGTCAGACAGAGAGGAAGTTTTAACAGACGATGGACAATGCGACACCAAAATCCGAAGACGCGTTAAGGTGCCTTACAAAAGCTAAGCAAAGTATTAAGAAACAGGAAAACCTCGTTAGAAAGAAAAAGAGGACGTTGTGTAATATCGGTCTATATGGCAGTGGATATTGAACAATCGCTTCAGAGAAGTAACTTCAGGCAATAGAAATGTGTTTCTACAGAAGGATGTTGAGAATACCATGATAGGTAAATTTTATTTATTTAGGAAGGATATTAGAATAATTCAGAACTTGTGTTGGGAACAAACCGCCTGCATGAAGATAGAAAACTGAAGTCAGTCAATACACAAAAATAGAAAATGGCGTAAGGCAAGGATACCTCTTTTCACCGGACTTATTCAACTTTTTCAGTGAGGTGATTCTGAGAGAACTATTAGCAACCATAATCTTAACAGCATTAGATATGCAGATGACAGAGAAAGGAAACTATAAGAATTCCTACATACGGTAGCGAAGGAAAGTGGGAAGAAAGGAATAAACGCAAATTGTAAGAAGACAGAATGCATGGTTGTCAGCAAAATCCGAATTGCAAAGTTGAGATGCCGAAATCGGACAAGTGTAAAATTTTAAATATCTATTTTAACAGAGGTCGGAAAAGGCAACACCCAAATCTGAAGTCGCTATAGAATTGCGAGAAATGCCTTCCAAAACCTAAGCAAAGTATAAAGAGACAGGAAAATCTCGATCTCAACAAAGAAAACAGTTATGCAATGTCGGCCGTGCTGTATGGCATTGAATACTAGACAATCTTCTCACAAATGAAGAAGAGACTTGAGACAGCAAAAATGTAGTTCTACAGAAGGATGCTGTGAATACCATGGGTTAATATGTGAGCAATGCCGAAGTTTTAGAGAAAATGTAAACAAAAATGACAATTATACTCATCACCAGGATGAGACAGTTGAAATCTCTAGGGCGCGTAATGAGGAAAGACAGCTTAGAAAATTTGACACTCACTGAACATATTGGAGGAAAGAGGGACATAGTATAGCATCGCATAACGTACCTAACGAGCTTCTGTAAATATTTGTAAGAACAGGGATTAGGAGATATAGTAAAAACAAAGACTTTACTAAAAGCTACAAAAGACAGGAAATTGTGAAGAGCCATGATCGGCTACGTCCTGAATTGACATGGCACATAGAAGAGGAAGAAGAAATTGCCAGGCAAACAGGAGGTCGGTAGAAAGTTCCAGAAGCGAGAAGTGTCGGAGAAGAAACTATTAGCATAAAACTTACGGCTAAATTCAACAGTGCAATTATGGGACCTAACCGCCAATCTTGCACCGCTCTTAAATTCAGGAAGTTGACGTATCAAAGAGGAAACAGCATCAGAAGAATTGCCATGATAATATTTATAGGAAAGGCGAAAGGAAGCTACGTTACGGCGGTTAGAAATTTACTGATAACATTGCAGATTTGCGTTTTTTTTTTCAAGAATTTCTCGATAAATAGCAGAAGCAGCAGACCAGACGTGGCTGCAATATTCAACTCTCGGACGAATGGTAGGCTTTTAAATCTGCATATAGAGAAAAATTTCCTAGCACCACATAGTAAACCGATTTTCAAGCCACTTTTATACGATTTAAATCGATAGTTCTTCACGGATGTCGATATTTTAAAACTTCATGAAATTTGTAATTTATTATACATGACAATTCTGACAGCTGACCATAAAAAGGCGCGCTATTTGGTGATTGAATTCACAATTCAGTAATAAAGATCAGCCGGTCTTGCCATTATTCAACAATCAGGTTGATTCAGTTCGTGAGATCACCAACAAACATAACAAATAGTATTTAGTTAGCACGCAGGTAAAAATTTTAACTCCAAAAGGTTGAGCAACTTTTATATTGAAAACCCGTCAAAAAAGCACATTTCCACTAAAGTAAAATCATTTACTGTACTTTCGTTTTGAAAAAAATATTCATTTACTGACGACCAAAATATATTTATGAGTTCTTTTTACATTAATTCAATAACACATCCATATAATAAATAAACGAAGTAATACCTTAACGAAGTTAATACCGATCTTCGCCATCAGTTTGCGTTGTTGGCCCTTCATATATTCAATCAGACGTTGTGACTAACTGTTTCAGGATTCATCACAGCTTTATATATAAATAGATGAAAATTTATACATATATGCGCTTGTCTATCATCAGTTTATTTATAAATTTTTTTTACACCAATTGATAAAAATTTTCAATTGACAGATAAAATGGTTATTTAATTCTTGGGATGATACTGTCAAACCAAAGTTCCCTTACCTAGTCGCTATCATTTCTGGTTTCATAAGTGTTGAAACTTGACTAATGCATGGAATAATAATGCAACACAAAATGCACTTAGAACAAAATGTATTGAAACAAGAAAGTGTACACAATATTTACATATAGTCTTTTATATATTCCTGGTAAGACCGTTCCTAGAGAATGTGTTGACTGAGTCGCAGTCGGGCAGAGTCTCTGGTTGAATCTCTTGATTCCTCCCTCTCTTCCCGGTACCAACCATATTTATATGGTCGGTACTCCACTATGCAAATTAGGTGGATCCTACCACAACAATAAGTTAACATTTGCTAATTGTGGCCATAAAAACAAATATTTCTTTCGTGGGACCATTCATGGCATTAAACTTTGAAGAACAATCTTTGAGAAAATTTTTTTCATTCCCATGTCATTTGTTGGAATCTCTGTTCATACTCAGTTCTACTATCAGTCACATACATAGTCTTTGATCTGGAAGCTCAAAGGTTCACCTGACAACACTCTGTGTCTATGGTTGTCCACTTCTGGTGTCTTCTTGCACATGATCTCACTTTTAATTGAACCGACTGCACTACTGAAAACGATCGATTTCTTCAGAGGTTATTCACCTTTTTTTAATAGTCCTAAAGTTTCAACCCATCTCTTTTAGCAACATTTATACAAAACTCAAGAGCTTAACCCACGTTAAACCGTGCAACATGAACACTTACAGCTTGATTCACTGCTCGGTGAAATATCCCATTTGAACTGCGTCTCAAGAACGCGGAAGTTGAAACATATATGGGATGCGCTTGGCAACAAATGTTTGCTTGACTCATTATTCCAGCAACATTCTGCGGTCATTTTGGGAATGAAATTTTCCTACCTGGTATGTTCAGAGATTCAGGAGCCATTAACTTTCTTTGTTTGATCTGCACAGAAACATAAACGTAAAAAAATGTTCAGTGTTTGTCGAATAAACAAGATGACATCATTTTGATCGGCAGTTAAAAAAGTTATTTACATTATTTGGACTATTGTCTTCATCTGTGTCGACATATTTATTACAACATTTCGGCCGTTGTACGCTCCAGCCTTCTTCAGGTGGTTGGAATGTCGAACTGAACCCTTTATTTCGCTCACTGAGGTAGATTGTTCTAGTTCCATTTGCCATGTTTAATGGATGTCAGTTATCAGTTATCTCCTGTTAATTTCCCTCTCCAAGTTCTCCGCTGCCTTAACCGGGTATTGAACTCACACTCCTTGGGTCCTGTCATTGGATCTAACTAACGCCTTTATCCACTGTGCCATGTGTCCTTGAGAAAGATGTAGACAGATAAAAAAAAGTTATGTAATCAAGGAAAAACGTGTCTGTTTCCTTTTTTTTTTTTTCTGTAAATTATAAAAAAATGACAATTGTTATGAGAAAACTTCAACATTTGGTGCCAAAATTGAAAATTGAATTTAAGCGTACTACTATATGAGTTCACATCGTTTTAGTTTTGAAATTACGAGATGTAAGCGCAAGTTCTATTATAATAGTTTCTTCCGTCGCACTTCTCGGAGATAAAACTATCTTCAGGGTTCTTGCGCTCTACGATCAACATCAATCTTTATAATTTGTCATTTTGAAACCTGTTCTTTTTGTCCTTTCGCCTCAATAACCTTTTATCAGTTTCTTTCGCCTTCATTAAACTCTTGCGTCGTAGTGTCTTTATCGCCTTACTTAGGGGGGGGATTATTTAAAAAACGAAAAATAAAAATAAAATTAACATTATGTCTATTTTTCCAGAGACATTTAAAAAAAAAAAAAAATGGAAAAAAAATCGAACGCATAAGAAGTTGCTGAAAAGTTATCAACTTGACCAAGATGGGACTTTTAAAAATGTCTGATATTTAGTTACTTTCAAACATTTTGAGAAGCAGATCGAATCGCGACATTTGCAGCACCGTTAAGTATTACATAAAATGCAATTGTCTTGAGGCTCCAACGAAGAAAAATAAAAAAGACTTAACACAGAGGAAATGAAGGACCCATTTACCAATTCTACAGAAAATGCAAATTCTAGCCGAATTGTATAATGCGTATTTACAATGACAATCTAGAAAAGTAGGCCATTTTTATATTTATTTTTAAAAGCTACTAAATGAAAAAAAAAATCGCTAGACGTGAAAATAATTCAAAAAAAATACGAAAATTGTCCTCAAAGTACAGTCCACACCTTACGAAGGGGGCTTAAATCCATGTAAAAAAAATATGTAGATTTTTTTGTTGTCATAATTTTTTAGGCTTTTTTTTATTTTCAGTGAAAAATCAATGATGCCATTTTTTACCTTAAGACTGGTTGAAATCACTATACAACAGAAATTAAAGGAAATAAGAATAATAATAATAATAATAATAATAATAATAATAATAATAAATCTTCAACTTCTACGGGAAGAAAACTGAAAGAAACTGGTATGAACACCACCCAGACCCGGTTACGGAGATAGGACCTGTTACAATTCTATGGGACTACACAATACAACACTGACAGAACAATCAAAGCCAACCGCCCAGATATTGTTTATTAAAGACCACAAACAAAAAAACGGTGCCTCCTTATTGATATGGCAGTCCCTGCTGACTGCAAATGTATCTTTGAAGATATTCAAAAAGTTGTCAAAATACAAGGACCTTGAAATAGAAATCTCGAAAATGTGGCATATGGGAACATCAACAATCCCTGTTGTAGTTGGAGCCCTAGGACTGGTTGGAAAAGATTGCAGTAGACTAATTGAAGGGATTCCTGGAAGTCCATGCCTCAAGGAGATGCAAAAAAATTGTTCTGACAAGTACAGCCCACACTTTACGAAGGACTTTATCTATGTATTTTTTTTTTTTTTTTTTGTCAGTGGAAAGTGTCATGATGCCATTTCTAACCTTAGGAGTTTGGGCGGGACCCGGAAAGAAATGTGTAAACGCCAGAAATCAAAAAAAAATAATAATAATAATAATAATAATAATAATAATAAAATAATGATGAGAAATACTCCCCAGGTCTTAATGCATTGTGCATTCTCCGTTCATGAGCGGGACTAGTGGTGGGAGCATCCAAGCTTGGTGTTGAGAGGGCTTATGAAGGACGAGTCAGAAAAGGCGACTTTGGAAGTGACATCTAGATACTTGGGAACATCTTCAATTGGCGACCGTCTTAGCGAACTTCATTATTCAACCTGAAGTTATTTCTAACTGGACTCCACTAGAAAGGCCATACGCTGTTTGTTTTTATCAGTAGCTATTACCATATAACAATATATTTGGCTGTGATGCATGTGCCTTGTATATTCATATCAGACCAGCCGCCATGATGTGCATGTTAGCTTTCGTACATTTGTTTCAGTATCAGTAATAATTAACATAATAATAATTAGTTGGTTCTCTGTGACGCACCCAAGTCCATCCTTCAAATCTATAAACTAACCAATTGCCCTTGTATGGAATACTGCTGCCATATATGGTCTGGAGTCCCCGCTGTTCGTTTTAAGGCCCTCGACAAAATCCAGAGATGGATATGCAGTGTGATTGGCCCTGATCTGGCATCTCGTTTATAGTCACTCTCTCACAGACATGCCGTCGCTTCCCTCTGTCTTTTCTACAAATACTTTCACGGTAACTGTTCGGACGAACTATTTTCGCTGGTTCCCAAATTGCATGAATAATATTAAGCATACTACTAGGTTGGCACATCAATCCCACCGTTTCACTGTCAAAAGGCCGTCTTACTCCAAGAGCTTCATGTCTCGCACTTCCCGTCTGTGGAACTCCCTTCCTCTTACTTGTTTCGCTGATAGCTATAATCTTCCGTTATTCAAATGCAATATCAATCGACATTTTCATATGCTTTTATTTAATTCCCCGTCCTTCTCTTCATCCTTTCCTCCATCACGCCTTTTTACTCTTGCTCCCACTCTCTGTAACCCCTTGCGTGATAATGGCACTCCAGCCTTGCTTGGGATGAAATGCTTAAAAAAAAGACTAAAGTATTCGTCTTTATGCTTTTTACCAGAGCGTTTCGTCTTTACGTCAATCATATTTCTATTATTAACCCAATCGGAAAAATGTAAAAAGTTCTTGAAAATATTATTTGCGAAATATTGGCGTGAAATTTATACACATCTAATTTAAGAACAATTATTTAGAATGTTCTAAAAAATTTTATTTCAGAAAAAAAAGGTCCGTTTTAATGAGGTGTTTTGAACTTTAGTATGATGCTGTCATTAATATTTTATAAGCATTTTGCTCTTTATTTTGTATTTTTATCTTTTATCTTCTCTTTTGCCATTTATAGAAAGACACGAAGGTTAAGTAAACAGATGGGATCGTTATTAAAAAAAACGTAGAGTGAAATAAATACACATTTTACATTTGAAAACAAAACAGTCACTTGAACATAGACTGATCATGAAAATTTAATTTGTGAAACAGTGCAGTGAAATTTATTCAAATTTCTCTCATAAAAACAAAATACTTGATTTGTATCTAGATTGTTATTAATTTGCGAAATATTAGAGTGAAATTTATACGCATTTCCTATTTGAAAACAAAACATTCACTTGAATATAGATTGATTTTGAAAATATAATTTCCGAAATCGTAGACATATCAAGTTAAAAAAAATAAATGCTAATTCTTGTTAAACTTTGAACCTGGCCTCTCGCCATTCCTGCCATGATCTCTATCTCTCTCGAAGAACCCTGAGTCGAAGCTGAGATGGGAGTATTCCAGTAATGTTTTGCCAACGCCTGCGACATATTTGGATACGTGTTTATCGGTATCTCCGTTTCCATTGGACGATTCCAGCAACATGTAGATGGGATACTCGTCTATATTTATCTACCCAGGTTCAGGTCATTGGGGAGGCGGGAGGTTTGGATATCTCAAACACTTGGCAAACATGTCAAACATGTCCTCTTCACAAGTTGAAAAATTATGATACGACCGGACGATAGTTCTAACTGATTCAGTCAAATCGCGATACGATTGTTTATTTGTTTAACGGCATATCAACTTTTTATCGGTAATTTAATGCCGAAATTTCATTTTCTTGGAAGCATTCATTTCTTTTACAAAAATGTATTGCTGGTAATTTTAAAAAAAAAATTACAAAAAAATATTGCTGCTAACTTTTTTTTACTATAGAAATGTTTATACTTTCATAGTATTTTGACCCCAGTTTGAGAGTTAACTATTTGCCCATAGCAAGTGCTACCACCCCGGGTCAGGGAAACACCTGCAATTAAGAGGTGGTACCACATTCCTCAAAACCTTCCAGTCAGAGGCCTTGCTACCGGATGTAGTTTATTGTCATATCTAAGACAGTCGTGAAATGAAAGTTATCCTGACCGGCCACTCTTCTACATCCTTGCGTACTAATGCAGGTGTCCCCTAGGGCTCTAGATATCCTTGGTTCTCCTTTTTTTAAATTTTCATTAACGGCCTTCCTGGTGGTACCAGCTCTCAACTTGGCACCTATGCTGATGACAAACCATTTATCCCTGTCTCGATAGTGAGTCTGATCAGTTCGATAAGGTCAAATTGGAGGCTGATATAAAAAGCTACCTGCAGTTTGTTGTTAACTGGTGCAAAAATGGCTTGTTGATTTTAACGCTTCTAAAAACAAAAAAATGTTCTTATCTGAGTGAGTCCTATCTGTCTTCGATCAGCATGACTAATGTTAAACTACAGGAGACTGGCTTGCTGCATCTTCTTGGATTAACATTGCTAGGACAGCTGCTAAAATTTGGTTCAATATGATGTGCTAGACAACTTTTCTCTTCAAAATCTATTTTACATATCTATAAGTCTACCCTTTGTCTCTGCTTAGAATATTCTGCGACACATTGTCAGGTTCTCCTGCTAGATATTTAGAGATCCTTGATATAATCCAAGGAAGAATCAGCAAAGGTATTGGTTCAGACATAATCCCTGGGCTTCAGTCTCTTTCTGACCGCCATAATTTTGCTTTTCCTGTAATTTTTCTATAAATACTTTCACGGTAATTGTTCGAATGAGTTCTTCGCTATGGTACCTAGATTTTATGAATTTAAGCGCCGTACGAGATTGGCAACAAAGTCTCACCAATTTACAGTAGAATTTGCTAGATGAAACCGTAAGTTTTATGCTGTTTCTTTTCTCGCACTTCTTGCTTGTGGAACACATTTCCGACTCCATGCTTTCCAATCAACTTTAATCTTCAAAAAATGAAATGCAATATCGATCGTTATCTATTGTCTTCCTGATTACTCTTGTATTGTTCTCAATTTTTAGTAATGTTTCTGTGTTCTAATTCTTTCACATCCGTTATCCCCTTGTGTCTTAGTGGCTTTAGTGCCTTGCTTGTGGTAAACTCGATTTTAAAAAAATGCAAAGAGGGTAAGTCCAAAGTCTGAATGACATCAACGTCAAACTTTGAAAAAAAGTTTGGGAGAGACTGATATTCATGAATTGAATTCTTAAGTCTCGACGGATGTTGTCCTTAAAACATCCTTCATTCAAAATCTCGCGAGACTGGCGGTTACCTAGCGTAAGTCTTTGCTTCATTTTGAATTTTCATGTCAGTTTTCTGACCATTCGTAGCAACTCACTATCGTTAAGTAAACAACAGAGATAATAAGAGATCAGTGTGATTTAAATCCACGACCCTGATTCCTGATTACTTTTACAGATTAGCATATAATGAGATCGGTCATAATATTAGTCGAACCTTATAAAGAAACACTCGGAAATCTTTGACTGAGCAGACAGTGCTACAGTCGGTTGAAATTTATGAAATCTTTCTATTAAAAAGTTCTATTAGAAAACAGATTTCTCAAGTCCATTAACTGTTATTGCTCTTTCCAGTATTAATGATAGCTTCCATTCTGACCATTTTTTTTAATTCAGTGAAGCGTCGACATCTTGATTATGTCATTTTTTTCTCATCGAGTTACAGGTACTAACTACTGTAATTGTTGCTGCTGTTGACGTCTACCAGTGATGTGGCTTCTGTTAGTATTTTGTTTGTGATTCTGTAGCGCCAGTCGACGAAATTCGAAGACGCATAGACCTACAGGATGCTTCATTTACACGAAGCAATTTTTAAACATTGATCTGAAAAACTCAGAAAAAAACTATTGTTCACAGATAATTATTTAGATATTTTGAATTAGTTTGGCGCCATGCATATCGTCCATAAGATCTGAAGGGGATAATTCGTGAGGCTATTTAAGAACGTGAGGCACCGCTATGATACGCTATAGAGCTAGTCTTTAATTCTCGAAAGCCAATACACCGGAACGATCTTTGCTTATATAAACTGGTAATATAAGATGGAGACAACCTACTCTGAATTCAAAACGGTGGAGAAGGTAACAAGAAACTATTCCGATCTATTTCCCAAGATGTCATGGCAATTCAATAAATATAAGATAATAAAGAAAAGAAATCTTAGAGAAAGGCTACTCTGAATTCGAAACCGTAGAAAAGGCAATGAGAAACCAATCTACTATCTTTCAAAAGAAGTCATGGCAATTCAGAGATAATAAAGAAAAGAAATCTATAGAGAGTTGTGATCGTCTATGTTCGGAAGAGACATGGCATTGACAAAACTTGGTTGAGCTCATGCTTTACACAAATCTTGTTCGCATATATAGTTCACAGAATAAAAGCCACCCCCCCGCCGAGAGCCATTGAATGAGATTGTTGTAAGGGCGTAGCGAGACTGCAACAACCCATGTAGTCTGTCTTTTTTACAAATACTTTCATGGCAATTGCTCCGAGGAGCTGCATTCGCTGGTTCCAAGACTTCATGACGAGGCTACGAGGCTGGCATCCCGCTCTCACCCTTTCACTGTTGAAACTATTAAATGTAGCCGTCTCTTCTACTCCAATAGCTTTGTGGAACTCCCTTCCCTATTCCAGTTTCCCTGAGAGCTATAATCTCCAACTATTCAAATGTAATGTCAATCGACATTTCCAGTTGCCTTGATCTATCCACTATCCTTCTCCTCATCCTTTCCTCTATCACTCCTATCTGATCTTGCTCCAAATCTTCTGTCACCCCTTGCGTCCTAGTGGCTTCCCGCTTTGCTTGGGGTGAAACGCTTAAATAAAAAAAAATGTAAAATATCACCTTGATTTATCACCAGAAATCACAGACGTGATAGTACATTTGGAATCGAGTGACCTTACCGGAAACTACTGCACGGTCCAATTCCCATTTACAAAATGACAAGAAAAGCGTCCAACTCCAGCACACTTGATGAAGAGACAAAAAATCCAGGTCTGAAAGGTCATGTGTAATATATTGTAAAACATTCACTGCAAGAGATTTCGTTAATACTTTTGTCTGTACCGTTTATTTATCGTACCTAGTGCTCCCATTATTATAGGTATGACAGTTGTTTTAAGGTATCTTCATCATTATCATCTTGTTGCATTGATGAGGTATATTTTCTTTCCTTGTTTTCTTTTTTGTATTTTAATCCGTTCTCAGTTTTTTACTTAATAACCCTCTCCATTTGAGATAGAAGAAGGTGAGTGAATATTATGAGGATATGAAGGATATATAACGATTGATCATTGACTTGAAGGTACCCAAGATTGTATATTTGGGGGGAAAGCACCCGGATTGGAACAGCGGTTCTTGGGAAGAAGCCGCCTGAGTGGAACTTCCTTTTTATCAATGGAATACGTAGGGAATGCGGATGATTCAATCCACGTGGAAGTGGCAAGGCGATAGGTTCTCGGCGATACGTCTGTCGGAAAAGGGTTGCAAAGATGAAAACAAGTCATATTTATTGTAGTTCATATTAATCCAGCAAGACAGAACCACGAATTAATTTAGACCAGAAGCCAGGAGAACCATAACATGTGCAGCGTCAGGGCAATTATTATTACTGTGTTATGCTTTAGATTTGTAGAACACGAGTTTCCCCAAAGCCTCAATCAGGGCCTTCAAAGAGAGAACAAGTTTTGTTTTTTGTATTATTAGAACCAAACAGATGTCATGCAATTAGAAAAAATATGTAATTGTCGACATTGCATAGAAATAAATCAGCACTATATGTGGGAACTGCGATGAGTTTGATTTTGTGGAATATTTAAAGGATTCCTAAATTCTTAAATATAGGTTGTTCCAATGACTTGAACCGATTTTAAATGTGAATTACGTTTAAGCGTCTAATGATTTTTTTTGTTTTTCTTTCAGATTTAGCAACTTAATTCTTTGGCAATTTCAACCATGGAAAGATTAACAATCAAACAACGTGTTAAAGTTATCGAAGCCGATTACGAAAATAGACGTTCAAACGGAAATGCATTTTATGCACTTTGCGATTTTTTGTCAACATGATCAAACAACCAAGAGTGCAATTGGAAAAATTCTTTGTAAATTCAAACAAACTGTGTCGGTGGCAGATGTGAAAACACCATTGCGTGCTCGTTTACGCGTTTCAGATGAAAACATTGCTGCAGTGCACGAGAATATGGCCGAAAATCCAGACGCATGTATTCGTCATCGCGCGCAGGAATCGAACCTCTTCACAACAACATTATATCGAATTTTGACAAGATTACACGCTTGCAAAAACTGAAACCTGCTTACCACTTGAAGCGCCGTATATTTGTCAACTGTGTGCATTAGCAAAGACAAGCCGATGAAGATTTTTTAGCAAGAAATTCTCTTTGAAGCCATTTTCATCTCTTTTCCTGAATTCGTTAATATAATAAGCAGAATTGTCGTATTGGGGCTGGTGGAAAACCAAGGTATATTTTTGAAAAGCCACTGCATCCACAAAAGGTCACTGTTTGATGTGCATTTTTTGCTAGCCGAATCATTGGGTCGTATATTTATAAATTTGAACGTCCATTTTCGTAATATTCTTCGATAACTTTAACAGGTTGTTTGATTGTTAATCTTTCCATGGTTGAAATTGCCAAAGACTTAAGTTGTTAAATCTGAAAGGAAAAGGGAAAAAAATCATTAGACGCTTAAACTTAATTCACATTTAAAATCGGTCCAAGTTATTGGAACACTCTATATTGCACGGCTTCCAAGAATTTATTTAACGTGTTTCTTTGCTTCTTTTGATATCCTTCTCAAATCCCGAGCAACAACAGGTAATGCTGTTGCCTTGCGTTGCTCCACTCTACGACTTTTTATTGCTAGTTCTTTGAAAACGTTTGAGAGACTTAGTAAATACAAAGACGTATTTTTAATGGTTGGTGCTATAACATCTGTCAGAAGACATGCCTTTTCAACATGATTATTTACAATTATATCTGGCCGATATGTCTTGAAATCACCATCAATCAGAACTCTGAAATTCCAGAGGATGACTATTATATCTTTTTAATCGATTTCGCCTCAAGCAAGGCAGTAAAGTCACTGAGACAAAAGGGGTTAATCGGCGTGGAAGAATTAAAAAAACAGAAACATTACCAAGGAGCAAGAACAAAAGGAGAGTAATCGGGAGGACAGTAGATAGCGATTGACATTGCATTTAAATTTTTGAAATCAAAGTTGGCTGGAAAGCAGAGAACCAGAAGGCAGTTCCACAAGCGAGAAGTACGAGAAAAGTAACTTACGGTTACATCTAGCCAACACACCTGTAAATTGATGACACATCGTCGCCGTTCAAAGAGTCTAGGCACCAGAGAGAAGAGTTCACCCGAACAATTATCATGAAAGTATTTATAGAAAAGGCAGAGGGAGGCAACCTTGGTGGGAAAGGGACTGAAGTCGAGATGCCAGGGCAGGGCCAATAATATTGCAGATTCTTTATTTGGATTTTTTTTCAAGGAGCTCTCGGTAAATAGCAGGAGCACATGACCATATATGGCAGCAATATTCTAAGTGTTGACGAATGGTAGACTTATAGATAAGTAAGAGATTATCTAGCACGACACAGTTAACCAACTTTCTTAGCAGCTGAACTAGCAATGGATTCATTATTATTATTAATAATAATAATATCATTATATAAGTTTTGCCAAGTTTTTCTTGGCTATTAATTCTGTTGCCTTTTATTGCAGCGCTTGTTTCGGCTTGGTATACCTGGCTTTCTAACACAAGGCATAATTTTTGGCGATTTCTATGGATATCCAGTACTACAATACACTCTGATGCCATGTTCTCAGTGATACACTATTTTTGGTTCTGTCCGCTCGCGTCTGATTAGTTTAAAGAGGAAGAAAAAAAAAACTTATTAATAGAGAAAAAGATGCTAAAATAGTAACCACGGCAATCGTCATATGACTACTCACGGGTCTCGCTTCTACTGCTACGTGAAAATGGACAAGATCTATCTATCTATCTATCTATCTATCTATCTATCTATCTATCTATTTATTAAATGTACAGATCCACACACACAGCCACGCGGGCACACATACACAAACGCACAACAGCTTTTCTCGTACGATGACCTAACTTAAGCAATATTTGTATATATATTTTATATTAAGAAAAGAATATTGAAAATAGTGTTATGCTTCTCTCTCCCCACTCTCTCTCACTCTCGTTATCTATCTATCTATCTATCTATCTATCTATCTATCTATCTATCTATCTATCTATCTATCTATCTATCTATTCAAGACTCTCATCTATCTATCTATCTATCTATCTATCTATCTATCTATCTATCTATCTATCTATTAAAGTATTCGCCAACACACATACACACACGAACAACACTTCTTCTCTTACGATCACCGAACTTAAGCAATATTTATATATATATATATAAAAGAAATTGGCAAAATGGTGCTATGCTTCTCTCTTTTTCTTTTTCTATATATACCACGTATTAATCCAAGTCTTCAGAGTGAAACCGAGTAGACGTAAAATCTATGAAAGCCATCATTAGTTGTACGAGCATAAAATCACATGTCATCGTGACCGATGCTTTGAGTGTACTGGCCTTGTTCAAACAATTGATCATAGCAGATGATGCGGTATCTCTCAGACAATGAAACTAACGACCGCTCAGCATAGCTACTGTATAAGCCACAGGTAAGTTCTCTTGGTGGCGTCGAACAAACACAAGTGGGCTTGAGCGAGTGTCTTCAACAGGGATTGGCTTGCCGATATATCAGAAAAATGCTTTATATATATATATATATATATATATATATATATATATATATATATATATATATAAATATTAGTGGTCAAATATATATATATATATATATATATATATATATATATATATATCCAAGAGGATAGAATCTGTCCAGGACAGAGCAAGAATATAATATAAAAAGCTCAAACACTAATATTCCATGTTTGTAATCTATTACATTGGAATTGTAATCGCAATCTAATTCATCAGACCTACAAATTAAAAAAGAAATCGGAAAATATAATTCCTTTTGCATTATATATATATATATATATATATATATATATATATATATATATATATATATATTGGCCTAAGAAAAGGTTTTGGCCAGGAGAAATATGTTTACATCCAAATTCAACATTTAATTACGTAATCCCTATTCAAAATAAACAAATAGTATTTGGAATTAGTATGGAGAAGGTTTTCCATTTACTACTTTCAGTTTTTTGTATTCGATTTTTCATGGAGTTGATCAAGTTAACAACAATCGCCTGAGCCATATTTTGCTACTCATTTAGCAATGTTTCTTTAAGGGTTGCCACTGATGTGATTTTGGTTTCACGCTCTCGATGGCTTCGGTCAAGGTGCTCCCAAACGTGCTCTATTGGATTCATGTCAGAATTTTGGCCTACCCATGGCAGTGACTTGATTCCTTGTGATTTCTTCCAGGTCTTTGCTACTTTGCACGTATGACATGGCGCTCCATTTACTTGGCGGAAAAATAGCAATAATTAACCGTTGAGTTGATTTGTTTGGCAAATTTACCACTTATTGAGCCCAATCAGGGCAAACGCAAATACACAGGCATTTAGGAACCTTACTAGATCCGCGTTTAGAGAAATTTAAGACTGTCTTTTCCATGATCGACTTAATAATATCTAAATGGTACCCATTATTGGCTAGAGTCTTAGTAATTGTTTTCAGCTCTTCATCTAATTTGGATGCTGATCTCTATGTGTAAGGGTACTAATAAGGTTTTCTTTGCGTTTGGTAGAGCAAAATTCATGCCATCGAATGTATAGTCCAGTAAAATTTGGTTTAAGATAGATGGATGTAATGTAACCGGATGGTGTTTTAGTTACTAAGACATCCCAAAAAGATATAGTGAAATTAGTTTCAATTTCCATAGCGTACCATGGTACCGGATGCATACCATTAAGAAGTGAAAAGAATATATTTGCCTTCGTTATATAAAACAACGTTTAAAGCGATAAAATCTATTGGGTTTCTAAATAAAATAATACATTTTTTTTCTGAAATTTTATACCCTCCATATATATGATTATTAGTTTCCGATATATATATATATATATATATATATATATATATATATATATATATATATATATATATGTCTGTGTGTTTGCTAGCTTGTCCCACTATAACAATTACGACTGAGTAGTGAGTTCAGTCCTCACTGGGTGCTCCTACATTCGGCCTTGTGCCACATCTAAGTTACGCTTGGAAAATCGCTCTAAGTATGTGTGTATGTATACCGATGTGCTCGGAAACTATTAATCAAATATATATATACGATTGCGTCTAACATGAAACAGCCTGCCGCCTCTGGGTGTTGACATCAATGTTCACTTTTATATTCACATACGCTCTATATCTGATATTGAGCAATTTATCCCATAAATGTACCACACCTTCAAACTATATATATATATATATATATATATATGATTTATTTTCTAAAATAAGTTCATATTTGAGCAGACGCAGGTGAACGCACGCTTATTTGAATCCTGCTGGAGAGCGATTATTTTACTTTAATAAGCTTTCTTGAATATTCAGACCTGTAGCCGAAAATGAATAAATACACTGTTTAATAAATAAACGGATCCTAGACTCAAATATGAGTGCTCACTAAAAATAACTTTCAAAGCGATAAAAACTATTGGTTTTATAAATAAAATACATTATATTTTTAAAAATTTTATGCACCCTCCATACACCAATATATATATATATATATATATATATATATATATATATATATATATATATATATATATATATTCTTAATAGAAGTCTTATAAGTATAAGAAACTATACTTTTGGAAAACCTACGGTGTGTATTGATTTGCAAATAAACAAGCCAATAGCAAAGGGGAAAACAGGTATAAAAAAAGAACCAAGAACATGTACGTTAACCGAAAATAATCGTCCAGCATCCAAGTCCAAAGAAAAAAACCCAGATTCGAGCAAAATAACCAAATAAAGTGCTCGATACAGTAAGTAGAGCAGACTTAGTTAAACCTAGAGAGCCAGACAAACCTACCAAGATTTCACCTAAGCGGATTGTCAGGGAAGGCTGGCTTCCCTTGGTAGGTTTATCTGGCTCGCTAGGTTTAACTATATATATATATATATATATATATATATATATATATATATATATATATATATATATATATTATTATATTTCAGGTCGCATGCGTGTATATATATATATATATATATAAATATATATATATATATATATATATATATATATATATATATATATATATATATATATATAAACCTAAAGAGCCAGACAAACCTGAAATGTCGGAATTTCCTTGACGATCCGTTTAGGTGAAAATGAATTTTCACTTCTTAATGGTATGCATCCGGTACCAAGGTACACTATGGAAATTGGAACTTATTCCACTATATCTTTTTGGGATGTTTTAGTAACTAAAACACCATCCGCTTACATTACATCCATCTATCGTAAACCAACTTTTACCGGACTATACATTCGATGACATGCATTTTGGTCTACCAAACGCAAATGCCGGTATTTCCCTGACGATTGGTTTAGGTGAAACCTAGGTAGGTTTGCTCTACTTCGTGTATTGAACACTTTACGTAGTTGTTTTTACTCGTTTTGGAGGGTTCTTTTTTCTTTGGACTCTGAGCTTGAACTCTAGACGATTGTTCAGACCTCAATTTCATGTTCCTAGATCTTTCTTTTTTATTCCTTTTTTCCTTGGGTACTAGTTTGTTCTACTACAAGCCAACATAACCAAAGTACCACCATTTATATATATTATATATATATATATATATATATATATATATATATATATATATATATATTTTATATTATTAAAAGACATTTTTATGTGTTAACGTTGTTTTTGTTTTTTTTATAGATACAAGTATTTAAGTAAATGCTCTGTATCTATACTTGTATCTATAAAAAAAAAAACAACGTTAAACATAAAAATGTCTTTAATAAATAAAATCGGACTTTGTCCATTTCTTAAATATATATATATATATATATTATATGTGTGTGGATATATATATATATATATATATATATATATATATATATATATTATATGTGTGTGTGCGTGGATATATATATATATATATATTATATGTGTGTGTGCGTGATATATATATATATATATATATATATATGTGTTCCGTGGATATATATATATATATATATTATATGTGTGTGTGCGTGGATATATATATATATATTATATGTGTGTGTGTGGATATATATATATATATATATATATATTATATGTGTGTGTGTGTGAATATATATATATATATATATATATATATATATATATATATATTTATGTGTGTGTGCGTGGATATATATATATGTATTTATATATATATTATATGTGTGTGTGCGTGGATATATATATATATCATATGTGTGTGTGCGTGGATATATATATATATTATATATGTGTGTGCGTGGATATATATATATATATATATATATATATATATATATATATATGATTCAATATGTTTGAATTAATGAACAAAATAAATGTTTCTGTTCTTCGTATTTTTCTGTCTCATCAGCCGTACTATATAAGAGGCGTCGCCATAAATTATAAGGTTGACCATTACTGAAGTCCCGAAAGAAGGACGAAAGAGAACAATCAGCGTATGCACGAAAAGAGATACTTATATTTATTGATTACATACTCAAAGCACATTGTTCTGCAATTACTTGAATATATTTGTACCTCGTTTCCACTTGATATTTTTGTAACTTTGCCATTGTACTTAGCAGGAAGTATTCATTTTATTCTGGAGATTCAGTTATAACTCTGCGATCTAATTGACTACTCAGAACGCGAGAGAGCGTTCAGTAGGAAAGCTTCAGACTCTTGATTGACTCATCTTTCAAGTCTGTGATTGGCGATAAAAACAATTGCATCGTAACACATAACTTCCATGTCGACGGTTCATAATGGTTGAATCATTTGTGGAATGCAATTACTTTAAGCAACTTACAGCATAACAGAGACCATATCACTTGAAAACTTCCAACAGCGGCAACAACTAAAATGGATAACGCCTGTAACTTGAATTTAAAAAAAATATTTTTTGAAAAGCATTTCCAATCTGCGTAGGAAACGGTTTGTAAATTTGAATGCCTCCAAAACGAAACTGCTCTCATTTAGCCACTATAGAGAAACAATCCTGCCCGCCGTCAGCATGGCTGATGCTAGAATCATGGAGAGCAACACACAGCGGCTTTTTGACATCAAGTTTTGCAATTGTCTTGAAGTGGAACGACTACATCGAATCAATAGCTGCATCTAGTGCAAGGAAAGTAAGCTCACTGTGCCGTGCCAATGGTTTTTTTCTCGTCAGAATCTATTTTGCACATTTACAAATCTACCATTTGTCCGTGCATTGAATATTTTTGCTATATTTGACCTGGTGCTTCTGCTACTCATCTCGAAGTTCTTGACAAAATACAAAGAAGGATCTGCAATAAAATCGATCTTGACTTGCCATCTCGATTCAATTACTTTCTCACCGACGTGACGTATCTTCCGTTTGTTATTTCTACAAATATTTTCATGGCAACTGCTATGAGGAGATTTTTTCCCTGGTGCTCGGACTACGTGAGTTTAAGCCTAGATTGGCGTCTAAGTTCTACCATTTTACTGTCAAAACAGTTAAATATAACCGCCTCTTCTACTCCAACAATTTCTTTTCTCGCATTTGCCGCCTGTTGAACTCACTTCCGGTTCTTTGCTTCCCTGATAACTACAGTCTTCAAACATTTAAATGTAACGTCAACCGCCATCTTCTATTTCCGTTCATTTTTTATCCTTTCCTCGTTCGCCCGCCTATACACAGTCTTTTCTCTCAACTTTACTCTCCGTATCTCCCTGTGTTCTAGTGGCATTCCCGCCTTGCTTGGGGTGAAATGATTAAAAAAACAAAACAAAAAAAACATATTTCATAGCGGTAAAATACGTAATTAATTTGGGGCCAATCTGATAGAAGAGACGATAAACTAATTTTAGACACAGTTTCGCACCATTCAATCTTCGTTCTGTTCTGGTTGACTTACTTTTACTTTATAATCGTAAAATACGTAATTACTTTTTGCACATCCTAATAACAGCAGCGGTTCCTGAAATAAGTGGGAGATGACAATTAGAATTAAGAAGACTCATTAGAAGGAAATAAACCAAATCGTCCATATTTGCCAATATCATTAAACTGTGTGTGACTAAACAACGTCAATACGTTCATTTAAGAGGGAATTTCGATGGATTACTTTCATTAATTACGAACTGGCTAGCAATTACAATCAACTTAAAGGAGATGGTGATCCTATACATTGATCTCTTTGAAATTGGTCTAATGAGGATATTCGTTCTATTTACTAATTTTACCGGAATACACGACTAAACTGTACAAGGAAAATTAAACTAGTAAGAAGATTATAACGACTAAACTACATAATGGAAGACACTGTCCATATTCCAACGTATACAAAGCAAGGATTTCTGCCGATTAAATCTTTATTTCAATGTTGGCGTTGTTCCCTCATTTGGCAAAAAAAAAAAAAAAATTATTGTTTTGTTTTCTCTAGACATGCAAAATCCATTTCATCTCCTGTAACAATGCGATGTAAAGATGTGAGGTTAGCATTCGTGACTAAAAGACTGCTGCAGACTGTGGAACATTGTGCTAGTTCCGAAGCAGAAACTCACAGGGTAGCCGAATTGTCTCCTTGCATTTTTTTCCTAACTGGATTTTTTTTTCAAAGCGTGTTAAAATCCTTACAATATTTAGTATTGTTGAAGTTATCGCTAACATTTTTGTCAAGATTTACAAACTCTAAGTTTCGTTGAATTTCGCAAACTATTCGATGAAATTTGAATAAGCTGATTTGTTTGTGAAAATACGTTGATAAAAATTCTACTTTTAATGCACCCTAGTTAGGTTGGTTGGCTGATTTTGTTTAGCGGCATATCTACCGGTATGGCTTATTTAATGCCAAAATACAACAAAACATTCTATATTTTTTCGATGTTATGGAGTCTTTTTATATCCTGGATCACTTTTACAGCAACTGCTGGTGAAGACGGCTGAAGTTGGAGGCCTGCTGGAGATAGCTGAACGGCGGCCGACGGTAAGCTGGAGCTGATAATGGCTGGCTGAAACTGTTGCTGATAATGGGTCAGCTGTCGGAACAGATACTTCACTTTGACATCTTGGCCGTGGAACTATATTTTATCTTGAAATATTACATCTCATGCGGCACAAGGCCAAAAAGAAGAAAGGCTGGTAGTCACTGACTCTCCTACACCTAGCTAATCTGATTCACGGCTCATTCATCCATTACAATTTACTCATACGCCACAAGAACTCATTCATCACCATTCAATCCAACACATACCACAATACTGCATCTACAGAGATCCTATTAAAATACCCAAGACATACAAATTTCACTATATATATATATATATTTTGTTCTTTTTTTTCTGATAAAAATATGACATCATATGAATTGGGGGCAATAACGAAAATAAAATACAATAAAACATTCTATAATTTTTCGATGCTATGGAGTCTTTTTATATCCTGAATCAGTTAAACAGCAACTGCAGTTTAACGGTCTGGTTGCTTTTAAAAATGTAGGAGTGCCGACAGGATATGATGAAGCTAACACATGTTGAATTAATTCTGTTTTGTATAGCTATCTATTAAAAGTATTTAATATTTTAAAGCTGCAGCCATTTAAAGTTAAAAAATAATCTTTAACTTATAATTTTCCTGAATAATGGTTAAGTAAACGAAGATTTATGCTTAGATATCTTCTTGCTGTAGCCTTCGAGGATCCTTAGCATTCAGTAACTTTCGCCAATTTTAGTAGTATATTTTTGTTGGCAGGAAGCATTACAATCATTAATCTAGTTGTTAATTACAATATATCTTTTAGTTGCTAGAATTTATTGAAATCCTCACAATATTTAGTATTGTTGAAGTTATCGCTAACATTTTTGTCGAGATTTGCAAACTGTAAGTTTTGTTCCATTTCGCAAACCATTCGATGAAATTTGAATAAGCTAATTTGTTTGGAAAAATACTTTGACAAAACCCTATGTTATGAAGAATCAAGAGCGGTTTCCACTTGTCTTGTTACTCTCCTATTTGAGAGAGAGAGAGTGACCTATATCTATTTACTGGGACTATAAAAGGACACTATACGCGAACCTTGTATTCTCAGTTGAATAAAGCTTTCTTAAAGCCTACACCTGCGTACTCATGTCATTACACCTTACTTTGTGGTTTAATAATTTTTTTACTTTACTTTATTTTTTAGGACTTCATGGGAAAGAAGACTACATTCTTAGGATTTCTTACTCTTGAGTATGCAACATAAAACTGGCCATGCATAAATATTTCTTATTGTAGCCAAATTCCAACGTTTTTGAAGCGTTTGGCCTTGTTTTTTTTATATAGTTCTCGCAAACGCAGGGCAAACTAGAAACTGGATACTTGTATATATAAAACTTAAAGAGAAAGATATACAAAAAGACATTATTGCATTTTTATTAAATACGTATCTCTTATTTTAATAATTAAATTGTTTTTAAAATAGTGGGGGTATTTTGTATATTAATTAATAAACTTTTAATCCCCCCCCCCGAAAAAAAATTAATAAAAATTTATTGTACTAAGCGACGCTCTCTAGTAAATTAGAGTGTATTTTACCCCTTTGTTTGCACATCTATTCCAAAATTTGGTTTCGATCAATCAATGTATGGCAATTTTGAAGGGTTGACGGACTAACAGAAGTCACAGAATTCTATATATAGATCAATAGATAGATTAGCCCTTAATCTTTTAAAAATTGTTGTAAACAATCAGAATAAAATATGTATAAAAAATTAAAGAAAAGATATGCAAAAAGCAATATTGCTTTTTTATTAAATAAGTATTTTTAATTTTAATAATTGTTTTTTGATATATTAGGAGTATTTTGTATATTAAAAAATAAAAGTTTTAATTTTTCCAAAAAAGATAAATGTAAATTTCTTGTACTAAGCTCTGCACCCTAGTAAAACTAAGTGTACTTTGTATTCCCTTAACTAGCTGCACTTCTCCCCCAAATTTGGTTTCCCTCGATCAAGAAATGGCTATTTTAGAGGGTGTAACGGACAGACAGAAACCTCAGAATTTTATATATAGATAGATTTGCCTGTGATGTTCATAGACAGTTGGACATGGCACATTAAGATTTTTGAGCCGAATCCCTGGCGTGGATCTAATTCAGTTATTTCCTTCAAAAGATCTTCCTTCAGTTGTTTCCTTCAAAAGATCTTCTTCCAGGTCGCGGCTTGTCAGGTACATCACAATAGTTATTTTTAAAAACTTTTAAGCCACCTCTGACATGTAGAACGCTCTAATGTATTCTTATTCACGTTAGAAATGTTTGAAACGCCTCTGTATCAGTGCTCTCCTTCCGAAATTCATACAGTATATGATGGCGAATATTTTAAATTCATAATCCTCTATGGAGTTAAACTCTGAAATACATTGCAGGATTTTAACACGCATTGCAAAAAAAAAAAAAAAAAAAATCTAGTTAGGAAAAAATACAAGGAGAGAATTCGGTTCCCCTGTGAGTTTCTGCTTCGGAATTAGCACAATCTTCCACCGTCTGCAGCAGTCTTTTAGTCACGAATGCTAACCTCACATCTTTACATCGCATTGTTACAGGAGATGAAATGGATTTTGCATGTCTAGAGAAAATAAAACAATATTTTTTTTTGCAAAATGAGGAAACAACGCCAACACTAAAATAAAGATTTAATCGGCAGAAATCCTTGCTTTGTATATGTTGGAATATGGACAGTGCCTTCCATTACGTAGTTTAGTCGTTATAATCTTCTTACTAGTTTAATTTTCCTTCTACTGTCTAGTCGTGTATTCCGGTAAAATTAGTAAATAGAACGAATATCCTCATTAGACCAATTTCAAAGAGATCAAGGTATAGCATCACCATCTCCTTTAACTGTCTGATGGAAGAGATATTATATTAGTAACAGATGTATTTTTTTTATCACTAAACCTTTGTTGTGCCATGGTTAGTTGACTCATGTTGCGGGCTTCAACACTTTCGATAAGATTTTATATGCTCTGGGAAAATGTGACCCGCAAACTATTTGGTGGACTCGTGTAAGTCAAAAGGAAAATAAGACATAGAATTTGAACAAATATATTGATAGGACATTTTACAAAAAAACAAAAAACAAAAAAACAAAAAAAAAAAACGAGAAATTAAATGGGAAGAGTACAAAGCGACCTTCAGTGTCTGTAGTTGAGTCTTTTCGCTATGAAAAGTCACCGAGAAAAAAAGTGATTCTTTCAAATCTCGCGCCGCCTGTAATTATCGTCAGGAGGCGGTAATTCAAAATCTCGTCACCTGTGGTTATCATCTGGGGGCGGGCATAATTCATAGTAATACAATTCGTAATTACTTTCCGAAGTTTTCAATATTTGACGGATTGCATAAACAATGACAGAAAACTGTGTCATAAACTATGTAAGGAGTATCATCGTTACCATGAATGGCTTTAGTGATGAAAGCAACAGTCGTACGATTAACGCCTTCAGGTGGTGACTGTGTTTGTGGCTGATATAGCAGCGTTTTTCCTATAGATATCAAGAGTTCGTGTTCGAGTCCAGACAGAAATCTAGGATTTCGAATGTGGATTTTAAGGGCTGTCACGCAGACAAGATATTCTCTTTTTTTCTCTGCGCATCCTCTAAATATAATCTTTATTCAGCTTCCTTAGTTCCACCAGTTCTAATCTTCGCGGCTAGCACCCACCATGCCAGGTATATTGTAGCGAACTACCCTCATTCTCTTACCCTAGCAGCTTCTTCCTAAGGACCGCTGCTTTTTGGAATCGACTTCCATGAAGATGCTTCGACGATCACTAAAATCTTGCTTGTTCAAGTTTAGGGCCAACCTTTATCTTCCCTACATATCTCCATAAACTGTGTTTTTTACTCTTTAAACTCTATCCCGAGTGACTCTTGGGCCTTGTACAGGGTGAATATCATTATAAGAAATGATATAGGAAGATCTTGTTGTGTTATTCTTCTAAGTGGGGATGGCCTGTCTGATTGTTAGTTCAACGATCCCTGGGCGGTACGAAGAATAAATTGGGCCAATCTTAGAGTAGGAAAGCGCTTTCTGGCTTAAAAATCGGTCTTCTAAATCATGTGGTTTTACCCAGAGTCAAATAATGATCGAGTAAATATCACGGTTTTAAATGCTGGTTTTTAAAAAGCAGGTCGACTTTTATCACTTGGAAAATCGACGCCACATCGTCTTTCTAGGGTATCTAGCATTCATGTGACAGATTAAGCTTAGTAAAATGCCAACATCCCTTGTTGCAAAACTGTCTTGCATTATTAAATCTTTGTAGTGAATTCGTTTCCCCACTGAAGACTCCTTGAACGAAAGTTGTTGGCGTCCTGGGATAATTATCCCCAACATTGGTTCTTTTCCTTCTCTAGCAGCTCACTGATAAATGAGTTTTTTTTTCTACTTGTTTCTCCTTAGAATTGGTGCTATGCCAATATCTGGTCTATTCCAATGTCAGAAATAGGAGTGAAGACAACCAAGATGGCAGGAATTCGGGCTTGAGTAATACCATTAGTTTAAGGAGACAATATTTTGATCGAATTTACAAAAAATAAAATAAATAGATTCATCTTATTTTGCTTATGTACTGATCAACGATACGTAGCGTTGCCTGGATAAAAACAGTTTGTGAAAAGGTTGTTAAATTTTGTTCAGGATTTTATATTGCCGTTTGATCTTTTTTAATTTATTCTATTGGACAATAGGATATACAGATTCTGTATACCAACCTAAATGGTAGAAACTGAATGACAAAATAGGTGAGCAGCGTTTCGAACTTCAAAAAGACTTCTTCAGATTATTTTAGGTTTTAGAATTTTTATTGACGGAATCATATATATATTATTTAGGAGGAAACTATATTCTATATTTTATTCTGTAAAAGTCCTTGTACACACGCGTGTTTTCATATGCGTAAACATATTTATATGTGTGTATGTGCGTGTTTTGTTAAACAAGACTGAAAAGGTATTATTCCTGTTTTATTTCGAACTAGGGTTCTCATTTCGATTTATGTAGACGTCATTATAGACACAATGTTTCGACTAAGTAAATCATGGTCTTCATCAGGTATCCATGGGATGTTTGTTGATTATTGTAATATTTTGCCTCAGTGATGTCAGTTATTGATCGTTCCTGCTGAATTGGTGTTTCACTACCAGAACCAAGGAATGAACTCCTGACCAATAGGGGTAGTAACACATATATAAACAAATTCTGTATCTACTACGCCACCGTTTGTGTATGGTGGTAGGTTGGTACAGTATTCATAATTTAGTACTTCATTTCTGCGATGAGTAATTGCCAGTATTCTGGACACACTTATAATACACCTGCATGTTTCTGAACACTCATATGATACACCTGCCTGCATCTGGACACGCATTTGATACACCTGCCTGCTTCTGAACACTCATCTGATACACCTGCCTGTTTCTGAACACTCATATGATACACCTGTCTGCTTCTGAACACTCATATGGTACACCTACCTGTTTCCAAACACATATGATATAACTGCTTATTTCTGGACACTCATATAATGAAGCTGCCTGCATCTGAACACTCATATGAAGCAACTGACTGATCCTGGAAACTCGCATGATACACCTACCTGCATCTGCTCACTTATCGGATACACCTGTCTTCTTCTGAAGATTCACATGACACAAGGGCCTACTTCTGGACACATATGATACACCTACCTTTTTTCTGAACACACGTATGATACACCTGCCTGCTTCTGAACATTCATATGATACACCTGCCTGCTTCTGAACACTCATATGTTACACCTGCCTGTTTCTGAACACTCATATAATACACCAGCCTGTTTCTGAACACTCATATGGTACAACTGCCTGCTTCTGAACATTCATATGATACACCTGCCTGTTTCTGAACACTCATATGGTACAACTGCCTGTTTCTGAACATTCATCTGATACACCTGCCTGCTTCTGAACACTCATATGATACTCCTGCCTGCTTCTGAACACTCGTATGTTACACATGCCTGTTTCTGAACACTCATCTGATACACCTGCCTGCATCTGACCACTCATATGGTACACCTGCCTGTTTCTGAACACTCATATGATACACCAGCCTGTTTCTGAACACTTATATGATACACCTGCCTGTTTCTGAAAACATATGTTACACCTGCCTGTTTCTGGACACTCATATCATACACCTGCCTGTTTCTGAACACTCATATGTTACACCTGCCTGTTTCTGGACATGCATATGATACACCTGCCTGATTCTGGACACTCATATGATGCATCTGCCTTTTTCTGGACACGCATATGATACACCTGTCTGTTTCTGGACACTCATATGATACACCTGCCTGTTTCTGAACACTCATCTGATACACCTGCCTGCTTCCGAACATTCATCTGATACACCTGCCTGCTTCTGAACATTCATATGATACACCTGCCTGTTCCTGGACACTCATATGATACACCTGCCTGTTTCTGAACACTCATATGATACACCTGCCTGTTTCTGAACACTCTTAAGTCAAGGTTTTTATATGATACCCCACTTATATCTGGACACTTATACATTTGATTCACCTTTGTCGCAATACTTATACAATTCCATCCGCCCCGCTAGTAAAACCCTTATGCAATTGTACACCCTGAGTAAAATTTCACTGTCTGATTATAGATATTTGGCTTAAGAATCCCAGATTTTCCCTCTGTATTGTCAGAGGGATATATTATCTACCGTGTTAAAGGGTTATTTGGAATTTTTCTAAATCGCTTGTGTTTGTAAATATGATAGTAGTGAATAGTCACAAACACTGTTTCAGCGGATAGAAACAGACAAACAACACAAATTTAAATAAGATTTCTTTTTGGTGGGTGGGGTATTAGCTAAAATAAATATGTAAGTGTAAAGAGAAAAACGCACCTCCATAATAAAGGATTTGAATAAGAAATCCCCAGAGGTTTAGCGGGTACAAAGGCAAACCTTCTGAAGAAAGCCAAAATTTACAACGTTGTGAATATAACAATCAAGACATGCAGGCTGATCTGAATAAATTATGTCTAGCAAGACCTGAAGAAGGCCACTGCTTCAACAATTGAAACGTTGTGAGTGTGATGAGATAATGACAAAGCATATAATGATAGTTTTCTCATGAAAAAATGGATTCATATTTTAAAATTGATGAATGGACCTGATGTCTTCATTTAAAACATTCGAACTACTGAACCGTCTCGAGTGGACTTATTTCTGTTTGTGTGAATGCCCTTATTCGCTGGGATAGGTGTATATAACACCATTGTAGTCGTACTTGCGGGCTTGTCCGTTGGTCTCCTGATTTGCCATCCATTTGCACAATTTCGGTAAGTAGGTGATGCGCTATTTTTCTTTTGTCTTCAGTATGTTGCCTATGTGTGTCAAATTTTTCCAAGAACTCTCTCCTCGTTATTTGCCCTAGAATATTTTTTAGTTTTATTTTATCTCTCTTAAAACCAGTTCTGTCATCCATTTAATCAAGTAGTTTATACGTTGCTTTTCTCCGTCCCTCCTGCCTCAAATTTGTCTTGTGAGTACAAAATTTTCCAAGACAGCTTTCCTCATTATGTGCCCTAGAAATTTAAACAGTCTCTTTTTGGTGTTATCTATAAGTGTTCTGTTTGTTTCGATTTTCTCTCAAACTTCGTCATAGACCCCATGATCAATTCATTCTCAGCATCCTTCTGTAAAAACCACATTTCTGTTGCATCCAGTTTTTCTTCATCTGTGGGAGTGGATTTCTTTCCGCGTGAGTGTAATCGCTGTTATTCATCGACATAGGTAGATATGGCTATTGAAGTCGTGCCTGTGGGTCTGCGCGCTGGTGTTTTTGTCTCCCGTTTCATGAACAAAATGTCTATTCATCAATATGGAGATAAGTATTTAAAACTGTTATTGAAGCCTGATTAATTAATTTTTTTCCCCATCAGCCTCGCTTTCATAAAAGTGCTTCTCTCTTTTTTTTTTCATGATGGCATCCTCTATTGGCAAATAGCTTCTACCGTTGTTCACATGTAAAGCTTCACATAAGTCTTTTAATAAATACTTACGCTTTCTCTCTATTTATTCTCCTCTTTTTGACTCTCGTTTGGTTTCGGTTACCTCTCCTGAAATGGCCGGCTTCCAAATATGCGTTTAGATCGGACCGAGTATGAAAAGAAAGAAAAAAAAAATGTAGTAAAAAAAACAGAGGAATCGATATTTGTTGACCTAAAACCATTATCATCACCGTGAAAACTGTTTCGAATAGAAAGCACACTGCAAATCAGTGTGATCACTCATCTTCAGTAATTATATAAATATCTATTATCAGCCATTTCCAAAGCTTACTGCCCTGTGCTAAGTCGCGAAAAAGCTGCAGTTGCTTTCCAAGGTCTTCAATTTTGTTACGCAAATAATGGAATTTTATAGATGTTTATTTTAATGTTGTTGTTCAGTGCTTGTTCATCCAATGTTTATGAGTGTTATTCGTCCATTGTTATTGACGACATAACCGTTTTCGTCATATTTCCAAAGCAATTAACCTGTGCTGTCTAACTCCGATATTAATATCAAGTCCTTCTGTGATGTTTCCTTGGAGAGACAGCATAAATCAAGATTATAATTCTTAATGTCCCAAGCCAATAATTCCTGCTTTTTCCCTTTTTCACATTAAATGTCTCGATGGTAAAATCTCCATATGGTATTGGAAGCATTTAGAAAGTTTTAAATGAGAATTTTTCAACTTTTAACGTTTAACAACCGAAGAGGCCATTACTTTCTTCCCCAAAATTAAGCAAAAAAACGCCATTACTATCGTCTGTTTTCAACATTTTCAGAACCCAAGTGAACATTGAATTCAAAGTTTATTTCTGTCGTCTGCTTCACATTCTTACTCCTTTTGAACAGGAGAGATTTATCGCTTCTTCCTTATTTAGGACAGGATTTCCGATTCCTACTAAAGTCTTTTCATTCTCTTTCACTCCTAGTAGCTCCTTTTATTTTAATAGCATCATCGCCTTGGTTGGGGGAATTAATTAAAACAAAAATTAATTGACTATATATTTTTAATCCGACGTATTTTTGGTGCATCAAACCTTATTTTTTGTGGATACCCGTATTTAAGTAGACGCTCCGCTTCAAAACATTTTTTTATTTTAATCATTTCATTCAAACCAAGGCGATAAAGCTACTGGGACGCAAAGGATTACTGTCAGTGAAAGACTTTAATGACGAGAGGTGAGTAGAAAGGACAATAAACAGAACAGGTTTCAGGAGGACAGAAAATGGCGATTGACGTCGCATTTAAATTTTTGTACATTGTAGGTGACAGGGGAAGGAATAAATCGGAAGGGAGCTCCACAGGCGAGAAGTCCGAGAAAAGGAACTATTAAAATAAAACAGGTGGTTGCATCTAGCTAGCTCAACAGTAAAACGCCGAAACTTAGCTGCCAATCTAGTAGACGCTTAAATTTAGGCTGTCGAGGCACCAAGGAGGAAAGGTTACCAAAGCAATTGACATGCAAATATTTGTAGAAAATGCAAAGAGGAGCCTTTTTAAAATAAAAAAGACCGTCTACTAAAATACAAGTATCCACTAAAATAACATTTACGGTAATTCACAGTCTATCTACGTTTTTAGGAGTTACTAGCAGCATGGCCCGGCGTTGCCCGTGCTTGATTCAAAAATCGTATGACTTAAAATATTTTTGCCCTTCCTTGCCTTTAAAGGAGTGCCCTTTTCCGTGCTGATGTTGCTACATGCCTTACTTCTTGCCTATCTCACACTGCGAATTTTTTCTAAGCTCTATACTAAACATTAAATCTGTTACGAAAAAAGAACTAAACAAAATGGACACAAAACGATCAGCTTTAAAAAAGGACTCGTAACTGGAAAAACCGAATGAAAAAAGAATGTTAACAACAGATACTTTTTCACACCCAACCCAGTTCTGCAGAATCAGAATCAACGTTGAGTTTAAGCAAGCGAATGAGCCAATTGGAGTAAAGTGCCATGCAGATTTAAATTTTTCTCACCTGTGACGAATGCAGCTATCGAATTTTTTGCATGCTAGCATGCTAGTTAAAATTCGTGTCAGTCAGCTGTTGGCTCTCACGCTGGCCAATCGAATCTTCCTGTCTATTCGTGGCAGCCAACTACAGACTCTCACTCTGGCCAGTAGAAAATGGCCGCAAAGTACATGAAAACTGCCGTAGAATCATGAAAAAATCGATTATTTCGACTATCGATGGGAGTTGGGAAATGCAAAGTCGGTCTTGACCCTCCTACTAACTTGGAGCATGTGCATGTAAATTTTGATGCAAATCCGTCGAAAATTGCGGCCGTGCATCCGTTAAACAGACACACACATTATGCCTTTTATAGATAGTGATAATTTTGCGTTTTGTTTTTTATTATTTTTTGTTTTAGATTTTTTAATTTTATTTTTTGTTTTATTTTTATTTTATTAATAATAATTATTTTTATTTTATTTTTATTATTACTTTATTTGTTTTATTTTATATTTATATTTATTTTATTTTTTGTTTTATTTTATTGTTTTTTTGTTTTTATTTTTCCTTTTGTTTTGTTTTTTATCTCGTTATGTATTAAAATTACATTTTTTAAATATCTGAAACGATGTGTTACTGTTAATCCTTGTTTCTTTTCAGATCAATTTTCCTAGTACAGTAAATTGCATACAAGACCTCAAGACTTTAAGCTCAAAATTCCGAGTTAAAACTATACTTACTGTATAGGCTTAACCCCAAACAAACTTTAGGCTACAAGTGGCCCAGATATCAGACTTTAACGCCCTCTCGCAGGGGTTTTAAAATACGCCGACCGCACCTCTGCGGAGGGGTACTTTAATAGGGCTACCTATTTGCCGTGGGTGGTGATTCGTAATATGTGGGGATGCGATACTGGCGGTTGAGGGCATCAGGAGACAGGGTTAGATACATCTGATTCCCAATACGCCACTTCGGCACTTATTTGGACTGGACAGGCGGTCAGAGAGGCCCGATACTATTAATCGACTATATCAATTTATGGAGAACTTTATAACAAAATACAATACCCCAAATATCCATCGGGATAAAATACCATTTCTATCCAATATTTAGGCGTTAGAATTCGGTGGCTGAGGGTCAGTGGGTTCGAAGAGATCTCAATTTAGACATCGCTGTAAACATACCAGTTTATACACTTAAGATTTGGGAAGTGCAACAGATAGTTTAACGGGTACTCAGAGTCTCTGTCGAAAACGAGTATACTGGTTTGTGTAGCCCTAACCTGTCATGGCGTCTGGGTTTCCTCCTTGATACGTCCCAGTCTCGTCTTTGAGCGGGGTGGGGAGCACGGGCAGGGAATTTTGCTACAACAAAATTAGGAATCAACAAAACAAAAAACCCAAACGATATCTTTCAGACTCTGATTCTGAAAAAGAAATGACGAGACGTCCCAAAGTTTCCTAGTACTCACGTCCCTAAATGAAACTCCTATAATAAAACCTTTTCTCCTTTCTTCATTGAAAAAAGTGCTATCTTGTTTGATTAACCCCCAAACAGTAAAAAAAATTGAGAAACGGCAATTTGCTAATAGAAGTAAAAAATGAAAAAAATACATGCGGAAAGTAGGAAGTCTTTTCACAACTAGAAAACAAAAACTTTCTCACATGTAAGACTGAACACTTCTAAGGAAGTCATTAGAACCAGAGAGTTGTCTCAAACCACACCTGAGAAAATCAAATCTGCCTTAGGAAGCCAAGCAGTCAGTGATTATCGTAGATTCACAATAAAAAAGAAAAGGAGAAACCATACCAAGACACATATATACTAACTTTTGCGACACCTCAAGTCAAGTCGAGTACAAAATTGCGCCAGTGGAACAATATATCCCTGCCCCACTAAGGTTATCCCAGTACCAAAAAATTGGACATCATAGGGATAGCAGCAGCAGGAGTCGCCCTAAATGGGGAAAAAATGTGAGGGTCAGACCACACGAAATTAGAATGCGACTGTGAAGTAAGATGTGCTGTCAGGAAAACCATCCAGGATACTCATGATCAGTTTACTCCTGGAAAAAGGAGGTAGTGGTTTGGTTTGTTTTGTTTTACGGCATATCAACCTCAATAGGTTAGTTAATGCCGACAAAATTTTTATTGCTCGTAATATTTTTTTTCAAAAAATTTATTGCTGGTAATATTTTTTCCTTCAAAAATGTATCGTTGGTAATTAAAAAAAAAAATATATTGCTGGCAATATTTTTTCCTTCAAAAATGTATCACTGGTAATTTTAAAAAATATATTGCTGGTAATATTTTTTCCTTCAAAATGTATCGTTGGTAATTTAAATATATTTTGGTAATTTTTTTTTCCTTCAAAAAATGTATTTATATGGTAATTCAAAAAAAAAAATATATTGCTGGTAATATTTTTTCCTTCAAAAATGTATTTTGGTGATTTAAAAAAATATATTGCTGGTAATATTTTTTCCTTCAAAAATGTATCGCTGGTAATTTAAAAAAAATATATTGCTGGTAATATTTTTTCCTTCAAAAATGTATCGCTGGTAATTTAAAAAAAAAATATTATTGGTAATATATTTTTTTCCTTCAAAAAATGTATCACTGGTAATTTTAAAAAATATATTGCTGGTAATATTTTTTCCAAAAAAAAATGTATATATGGTAATTTAAAAAAATATATTGATGGTAATATTTTTTCCTTCAAAAATGTATCGCTGGTAATTTAAAAAAAAATTTATTGCTGGTAATATTTTTTCCTTCAAAAATGTATCGCTGGTGATTTAAAAAAAATATATTGCTGGTAATATTTTTTCCTTCAAAAATGTATCGCTGGTAATTTAAAAAAAAATATATTGCTGGTAATATTTTTTCCTTCAAAAATGTATCGCTGGTAATTTAAAAAAAAATGTATTGCTGGTAATATTTTTTCCTTCAAAAATGTATCGCTGGTAATTTAAAAAAAAATTATTGCTGGTAATATTTTTTCCTTCAAAAATGTATCACTGGTAATTTAAAAAAAAATATATTGCTGGTTATATTTTTCCTTCAAAAATGTATATGTTGGTAATTTTAAAAAATATATTGCTGGTAATATTTTTTTAAATAAAAATGTATCGCTGGTAATTTAAAAAAATATATTGCTGGTAATATTTTTTCCTTCAAAAAATGTATTAGAAAAAAATTTTTTAAAAAAAAATATATTGCTGGTAATATTTTTTCCTTCAAAAATGTATCACTGGTAATTTAAAAAAAATATATTGCTGGTTATATTTTTTCCTTCAAAAATGTATCGCTGGTAATTTAAAAAAATATATTGCTGGTAATATTTTTTCCTTCAAAAATGTATCGCTGGTAATTTTTTAAAAAAAATATATTGCTGGTAATATTTTTCCTTCAAAAATGTATTCGCTGGTTTTTAAAAAAAATATATTGCTGGTAATATTTTTTCCTTCAAAATGTATTCTGGTATTTTCAAAAAAAATATATTGCTGGTAATATTTTTTCCTTCAAAAATGTATTGCTGGTAAATATAAAAAAAAAAATATATTGCTGGTAATATTTTTTTCCTTCAAAAATGTATCACTGGTAAATTTTTTTAAAAAATATATTGCTGGTAATATTTTTTTTTTCAAAAATGTATTATTGGTAATAATAAAAAAAATATATTGATGGTAATATTTTTTCCTTCAAAAATGTATCGCTGGTAATTTAAAAAAAATTTATTGCTGGTAATATTTTTTTCCTTCAAAAAATGTATCGCTGGTGATTTAAAAAAATATATTTTGGTAATATTTTTTTTTCAAAAAAAGGGTATTTTAATATTTTAAAAAAAAAATATATTGCTGGTAATATTTTTTCCTTCAAAAATGTATCGCTGGTAATTTAAAAAAAAATGTATTGCTGGTAATATTTTTTCCTTCAAAAATGTATCGCTGGTAATTTAAAAAAAAATTATTGCTGGTAATATTTTTTCCTTCAAAAATGTATCACTGGTAATTTAAAAAAAAATATATTGCTGGTTATATTTTTTCCTTCAAAAATGTATCGCTGGTAATTTAAAAAAATATATTGCTGGTAATATTTTTTCCTTCAAAAATGTATCGCTGGTAATTTAAAAAAAATATATTGCTGGTAATATTTTTTCCTTCAAAAATGTATCGCTGGTAATATTTTTTTAAAAAAATATATTGCTGGTAATATTTTTTTCCTTCAAAAATGTATCACTGGTAATTTATTTAAAAAAAAATATTGCTGGTTATATTTTTTCCTTCAAAAATGTATCGCTGGTAATGGTTTTTTAAAAAAATATATTGCTGGTAATATTTTTCCTTCAAAATGTATCGCTGGTAATTTAAAAAAATATATTGCTAGTAATTTTTTTTCCAAAAAAAAATGTATCGAATTTTTGGTAATTTAAAAAAATATATTGCTGGTAATATTTTTTCCTTCAAAAATGTATCGCTGGTAATTTAAAAAAATATATTGCTGGTAATATTTTTTTCCGAAAATCTATTCTCTATTCTATTTCTCTATTTGGATCATTATACGGATTACTATTCGAGCGAATATTATCGAGCAAGTAATATTAGTGCGAGTGCTATTCGAAGGTGTCTGACACCAGTATTGTTCAACGGCGTTACTATAGTTGATCTGCCTCTACTACAACAATCATTAGGAAAGTGACAACGAGTATTCGTTGACAACATAAAAGTGGCAAAACATAACAGTACTCTTTTTTGTTTCTAACGATATTTTTCTATTTCTTAATACTTTGAATAGCTTTTAGAAGGCGTGTTCCGCTATCACAAAACATCTTCGGATTTCCGTGTCGCTCTTTCCGTCAGCTGTTAAAAAACGCTTCCCAGATATTTACATTGTTGTACTTGTTTGAGTTCAGTATTTCTAATTTGTAATTTGCATGTTTCTAATTTTTTTTGCTAACATTTTACGTTCAGTCTTCTTAACAAATAAAACAAATGTATCCATTTTTTCTTTTTTTCCATTACTAGGAGTTCTTGCAGTTTCACTCCTCTTTCTGCTATCAGCACTGTGTCCTCTGCATATCTTATACTGTTAAGATCGTAGCTGCCAAATTAGCCATAATCTGCCAAACTTCTGCAAATTCTGTGAGGGTCCGACTTCAGGAAAAGAACGCAAAGCAAGCAGCAATTACAACGATTCCATGTGTGCGCTATGTTCTAGACTTTGCGCCGCCGGGGTCAGATTGCAGTGCCATCTGAGAATTCACACATAAATAGATCGCTATGAGCTTTTCTCCTATCCCAATCGCAACCTCAATAAAATAAAAACTAAAAACAAACAAAACAATACTAGAAGTAGTTCTATATAAACAGGAAGACCTTGAATTGTTGTCCTTTCAGTGAGGCCTTTATATTTTAACAAGGTCTTTATTAAATCCAAGCGGATATGAGCACTACCAACTGTTTTGTAACGTTGCGCTTTGGATGGACCAACAACTAGCTACGGCTTGATGCTGACAAACTGGCGTGAGCCAAAATGTGACCTCGTTGCCAAAATAATCACGGACGTCGAAAAACTATAGAAGGGTTCTGGTTGTGGTTCTTTCAACAGCGAGAAGAGGTGATTACGGCGAGATTTTGATAATGGCGAAATCAAAGAATGCCAAATAGCTTTCTTCTTTGTAGACTTTCGCATTCGGCGGACTGAGCAGCAGGCCAAAACGGTTTATTTTTCTTGTTGACGTTGAATTAGTTTGTCTTTCTCAGTTTGATTATGGAAAGCCATGATTCACAGCGCACTGCTCACACGTGAATGGAACTGTAATATTTTAATCAGACACAAGAGATAGCTAAGGCTGTCGACAGCACAGCAGGTGTACATGCCCAATTAAAAAGCAATGCATCAAGCTCCTGCCTCGTTTAATGAGCAACAACGGAGTTTGCACGGTTTGCATAAAACAGTGCCTCTTACACTCTTCAAACATTTAAATGAAAGGTTAATCGCCATCTTCTCTCTTCCTGAAACCCGGTCTTGTATTTCCCTGTCTCCTCACTAACGCCTTCTCATTTTCTTTCACTGTCACTAAACCCTTACGTCTTAATGGCCTTATTTCCTTGCTTGGTTTAAAATAATTAAAATAATCGTGCCGTCTGTCTTTTTTTTTTTTTTACAAATACTTGCACGGTAACTGCTCCGATGAGCTGCTTTCGTTGGTTCCCAGACTTCATGAATTTAAGCGTTCAACTAGGCTGGCATCTCGCTCTCACCCTTTCACTGTCGAAACTGTTAAATGTAGAAGTCTCTTCTACTCCAATAGCTTCATGCCTCGCATTTCTAGCCTGTGGAACTCCCTCCCCTTTTCCTGTTTCCCTGATAGCTATAATCAACTATTTAAATGCAATGTCAATCGACGTCACCAGATGCCTTGATCTATCCCCTATCCTTCTCTTCATCCTTTCCACTATCACTCCTATTTGATCTCGCTCCAACACACTGTAACCCCTTGCTTGCTAGTGGCTCCCGCTTTGCTTGGGGTGAAACGCTTAAAAAAAAAAGAAGTGAAATCATGTATGCGTAATTACTGTGTTTTTATTTACCGATTATTAAAAATAACAAAGAACTTTTGATTTTTAATGAGAATCTAAGTGAAAGGGCCAAACTCATCGACAGATTTATAGATCGAACCGTAATAATGATTCTGAATTTTAAATAGTTGCTGATCTGAATATTCTACTGATCCCATCAAATTATTTCTTCGTAGAATCACGACAGCATTTAGAAGCAAATCAAAAATTACTTTTCAAATATCAGGCTGTTCGAAAAATAATGCCCGACTTCAGAATTAACTTTTATTCCGGTGTTCAGTCAGTCAGTTATGTGCCATGCGTGATACACGCTTAGGCGATCAGGTATCTTTAAATACATGACTGACGAGGCAGATTTTTTCCGCAGTAGGTTGCCATTTCTTTCTGTGGTAGACCAGTTGCCATCCAAGGCTATAAAACCCAGTCTGTCCTGCTATTTACCCATAGCTGGGGGAGAAGAGGATTCAACATTTCCCAAGGGTATTAGCACGTAAGTGAATGTAATGGATTTGACCAGAATTCGAACTCAGCTCTCCGATTCCTTAATCCGAGCCTCCGTGTCTCCTGCGGGGAAAAAAATCTGCCTTGTCAGTCATGTATCGAAAGATAAAAAAAAGATTTAAAACGTCGAATTCTTGGACTCACACTGATTTCATGTGGAACCCATTTATCGAGTTTCTTCCCTTTGCCAATTTTCTTGAAATGGTCCGAAATCGTTGAAATGCTGACACACATTTTTCTGATACTCTGACGTGAATTTTGTTCGACTAGTTTTTTCAGATGTTGATTATCAATTTGTTATATTGGGACACACCTATTCTATAATTAATAGACTATCCCACCTATAATAAGTATGGGGTAGTAAGAGTAACAAGTCGGTCGGTGAGTCAGTCGACTGGCTGTTTGGTTGAACTCTCTGCCTTTTTAAAGGGAGGAATGAAGGAGGCTACGCTGAAGGGCGGCGGATTCTTTCGGGAGGTAAACGACCCCTGAACCCGTTTATACGGGTTCAATGGGCATATATTTGGCTGAGCCCACGGGCTCGGAGATCCCACGGCTGGAAGATCCTACTATAGTTCGGAGATCCCACGTTAAAAAGGCCTTGTGTCACATGACGCCATCGTGGGGGGTGACTGAATATCGTCAGTGAGTCAGTCAGTCAATCGATGTCGTACGACAGTTAGTCGAATACTAAAGTATCAGCGACCACAACAAGATTACTCTGCGTTATACCTATTATATCAAGTTCCTAACGTTTTGTACGTCGAATCTATTTTAGGACCGACTTAGTACAAATACAAGCCTCAACTGTGAAATCACTCCACAATACAATTGCAGATGGACGTCCTCTGCCACCTTGAACTTCAAGACTCGTGTCCCCACTGCGGAACTTCAGAAACCAGCGCCGTATTGCTCGATCACAAGTGGATCCTTCACTCCATGTTCTGTGAATGTTGGCAGCAGATTAAGAATCATTATGACCAATCTTAAAGTTATGCAAAAAATTAAATGCATTTCCTTTTATTTAAGGTTCAAGTTGAGGGGTAAATAATGTTTTAGTTAAATTCTAAAATAGATTGGTATTAAAATAAACATAAAGGACGCTCTAACCATTAGGAATAAGTAATATGTTTCTGCGAAACTATTATACTATATTAGAACATAAAGGTTTAGTCTAAAATCGGACATTATTTTCTGAAAATCCGAATAATTACTTTTAAATTGCTACTGGAGATTTTAGAGGTTTCAATCAATTAATTAACCAATCAATCTATCAATCTGCATATTTCAATTAATATCGATTTTGATGTGTTTATATCTGTTACTTTCAGTCTCTAGTTCTTCAACATTTTTATGTTGTGTCCATTCAGGACGTGGGCGATCATGGCTCTTCACAGTTTCCTATCCTTCATAACACTAAGCAATGTTTGTCTTTTTTTTTTTTTTTTTTACTATCCCTTCTATTCCATTTCTGCCACCCATTTACGCAAGCTTGTTAGGTAGATTACTCGCTGCTTCCTCCTTCCCTGAGTCTCTTTCCAGTGATTTTTGAATCATCCAAGTAATCGTTTTTCTTATCATGCTCCGTTCATGACATTCTCAGCATCCTCCTGTAGAACCACATCGCTTTAAATGCTGTCCCCGTCTGCCAGATAATTGCCCGGCATTCACTACCCTTTTAACTTTTTCTTTATAGATAACGAATTTTCTTAGAAGTTTAAAAGACATCTTTTCTAATTCCAATACGCCCTCGAAGGTCGATGTAACATTTCCCGCCGACCGTTCTATGAAATTATTAAAGACAAAGTCTCGGCTGTTTTAACGGACGACTATTTTTATTTAATAATTCCCCGTAAAATGATAGCAAAATCTGCCATCTTGTTCCTCTCCGAAACAGAAAAACACATCAGATTGTGACCCTTGGTTCTGGCCTGGTTTCAGATCAGACACAACACGCCTTTAAGCCATATGACACTCCAAGATTTTCTCATGATAACGCAAGGCTTTGATGTTTTTCCACACAGTGTGGGTGGGCTGTAACCTTGCATATCTAACCTCTACCCGATCTTGGAGACTATGAATATGTTTAATTCTTTCTATTGATATTAATCCGAGTTTATTCAGTGATGCTGAAGTTGATTTGGCGGTAAAACAATGATATCCTATTTCGAAATATGGAAGGAATGAAGCTTAGCACGCGCACACACACAAACAACAACATACACACACAAACATTCAGACACACATACACACGCACAGAAAAGAAGAAATTGCGACAAAAAGAATATAAAGAAAATACAGGATTTGGAAGCAACAAAGCAAAAAGAAAAAATATCAACGAATAAATATGTACACTGACGTGCCAAAAGTTATGTGTTATCAGTGTGTAAAGGTAATAGGAGGTGGCGCCACCTTCCATTGATGTCATTGATATATCCAGACTTGAATGAGTTTGGTTTTGATGTTTGATGAGTGTGAATATAAGCTAGGCTACTAGCATGTTGACATAGTGATGTAATGGAATAACCCGGCACCCCCATGAATGATTACACTATAGGTAATAAGTACTTATAAAGTCAACCGTCTACGAGAGAGAGGAGGAGTGAGAGCGAAACGACGCAAGCACGTCCGACTTTCTAATTAGTGGCACTCACTACTAGATTGACCTGTGTGTATAACTGTACCGTATTTTATATTGTACTTGTTGTGTACAGTAAACCTTTCTTCTAGTATCCACCTAGTGTTACTTATTTATTTCTTTAGCGCGGAATATAACAGTTTCAGTGAAGATTGTCGGAACATAACACATAGATTATTGAGTTCGAACAAAATGAATAAGCACTCGGTTAAATTCTAGGGATATTTTGAGGCAATGACGTCTTCATCTAGCTAATGCCTTACCATTATGTGGGATGTATTTCTGGAAGGTATATGTGGTTGGTATTTCTGCCGCACCCTGTTAGTTCTAAATGTTATTCAAACGAGATAAGGCAAGGCGGACAATAATGAAAATAGAAAGACGAGAAAGTAAATGAAGAATTAAATAATAAAAAAAGACCACGCAATATTCACGATTAAAAAAATGAAGAAAAAATAACCAGCTCGTTTATAAGCCGTGTGCTTGAATTTATTGGTGTGGCTTGCCTAGACAGTTATTGGTGTGGCTTGCCTAGACAACACACACACACACACACACACACACACACACACACACACACACACACACACACACACAAAAAACACATAAAATTATACGAAAAGACTTGATGAGCTAAATACGTTATTTTCTATTGTATAACTTTTTCTCAATTCTACTAATTTAGTTATATTGAAATATATTTCTTTTGTATTTATTACAGCTAAATATATATATTAAAAAGAACTTTATGTAGTCGTGTAAGTAGAATAGAATACTAAATTTTCAGGAAGAATTAAGCAAGCCAAGGATTGGTAAAAAACATAAGATTTTTTTTTTGATAAATATTGCTCATAAAAAAGAAAGGAAAAAAAAACTTACCGTGATAATTTTACGTGTTTCTGAATGTTAAAAATGAAAGTAGACAAGAAAGCAATTAAAATAATAATAATAAAAAAACCCAAAAAAAACGAAAATGGTTTTACCTTAGAGAACTTTTTTTTTTTTTTTCAGTCAACATGGCTGATGCTAACCTCAAGGATAGCAGCTCTTTGCGTCTACTCGGCTTCAATTTTTCCAATGAAATGTCGTGAAATGAATATACTGGATCAGTTGCTTGGTCTGCTACAAAGAAATTTGGTTCATCGTGCCGGTCTAAACACTTTTCACCTAGCCAGAATCCATCTTGCACATTTATAAATTCATCAGTGGATATTGCTGTACTTCTGGTCTGGTACTCCTGTTATATGTCTCAAGATACTTGATAAAATCCAAAGAAGGGTCTGCAATATTATAGGTCTTGACCTGGCATCTCGGCTTCAGTCACTGTGACGCGGCTTTCATGTAACTTTTCTATAATTACTTTCGTGGCATTTGTTCAGATGTGCTCCCCTCCTTGGCACTTCGACGGCAAGAATACTAGACTGGCAACTAGGTTTCATCGTTTTAATAGCTAGATGTAACCGTAATTTATACTCTAATAGTTTCTTTTCTCACACGTCTCGCTTGTGGAACTCTCTTCCTGTTTCTTGCTAACGTGTCGCCTACAGGCTTCAAAGTAACCCCTTGAATTCTCAGTGGCATTATCGCCTTAATTGGGATGAAATGTTTAAAAGTATAAAAGAAAAAGAACGAAAAGCAAAAGGAAGAATTTGCAGTTATGTCTCCCGGTTGAACTGAAACGTTCAAAAGGGTATAGCTTTCTTGCCAATTCCGTTTTTGACATGATTCCAAAGAGGCCATTCACGAAGACCTTTAAACTGTATTCCTTTGTGACTGGCGAACAATGTCCAACTCACTGTCAAAGAGATAAACAGATTCTGTTTACGTTTAAAAGTTTTACTATAGGACCATTGATTCGAAGTCATAAAAAAAAACGCGCCAATTCAAACTATATGCAGAAATCTATCTATCTATCTATCATCTATCTATATATATCTATCTATCTATCTATCCTTCTGTATTCTTTTTTCTTTCATATATATCTATCTATCTATCTATCTATCTATCTCAGTTTGATAATTTCTTTCTTTCTTTCTTTCTTTCTTTCTTTCTTTCTTTCTTTCTCAGTCTGATCACTTCTTAGTTTTTTAACGAATATTCACCCATTTCAAGTCTCAAGAGTCACTCAAGGTAGAGGGTTACTATGTGGACCTATATTAAAGTTAAAGTGGGAAAGTTTAGGAGTACAGAAAAGAAGCATACTTTAGAAGAAACGGGAAACCTAATTCTAAACAAGAAACGAGTGATAAACCTCTGCTCCTGTTCAAAAGACCTGGGAGGAGTGGGAACCGGACGATAGACGAACCTATCTACTCCTTTTCATTTTGATAATTAATTTCTTTCTTTTCGTTTTTCAATCTGATCATTTCTATCTATCTACCTCAGTTTGATAATTTTTTCTTTCTTATTCAATCTGATCATTTCTATCTATCTATCTATCTATCTATCTATCTATCTATTTCATTTTGGATTCTTTCTTTCTCAATTTGAGCATTCCTCTCTTTCTTACTTTCTATCTATCTATCTATCTATCTCATTTTGATAATTGTTTTTTTCTTTGTCAGTAGGATCATATCTATCTATCTATCTATCTATCTATCTATCTATCTATCTATCTTAATCTGATAATTTCTTTTTTCTCATTCTCTCTTAGTTTGATCTATCTATCTATCTATCTATCTATCTCATTTTGATAATTTCTTTTTTCTTTCTCAGTAGAATCATATCTATCTATCTATCTATCTTGATCTGATAATTTCTTTTTTCTCTTTCTCTTTCAGTTTGATCATTTTATCTATCTATCTATCTATCTCATTTTGATAATTTCTTTTTTCTTTCTCAGTAGGATCATTTCTATCTATCTATCTATCTATCTATCTATCTATCTATCTATCTATGTTCATATCTATCTAATTATGTTTATATCTATCTACAATTACAATTAGGTTTTGGTATTTTCCTGATTTCGGTGTGTCCAATTTATAGTTCGTATCTTGGTGTATTTTTTTTGTCAACAGTTTTTATCTATCTATTATCTATCTATCTATCTTCATTCTATCTATCTATCTATCTATCCTTATTTCTCATCTTTTCTATCTATCTATTTATCTATCTATCTATCTATTATCTATCTATCTCGGTTTGATAATTTATTTATTTCTTATATGAAAGATATCATACTCAAATCTAAATACCAGTCCAATAATTGGCAATTGAATGAAAAAAAATAGAATTTAAATACAATATTATATGAACACAAGAGGGATCTTTTACAAAAAAATGCACTCAATGAATTTGTTGTTCATCGTAAAAGACTATTTTAACTTAAAAAATGCAGTTTTAACGGAAATGGAAAATAATTTAATAAGGTGTGAATGTATTGAATGTGCACTGATTTAGCCTGGTTGAAAAATTTTGTTGGGGGTGACATTGTGTCACCCACTCCTGTACTGGCAACCGGGGCGGTCCGCTCGCCCCCATAGCGACGCCACTGGTTCCACTTGTACAGTACTGTACTGATGCAGCATTCACCCTGGGCGGATTGAGCCGGCTTCTTCCTGTTATGAGAAGAAGATTCTTGGGATAAATTACAGAAGTAGGGTACCCAGGCCTACTCGGATAACGTTCTTGCTTGCCGCGGGATTCCTACAGACGCAGAGACAGGAACGACCAGAAGCCGCCGGTTACCGATGCAGACGCTCCTTGGATTTTCACCAGAGCCCTTGTTAGCCGGCGTGTGTGTCAGACCTGTCCGCCTTTGGGTGGCCCTACCAGGAACGAAGTTCCGGGCGGCATAGCTCTGACACTACCGTTTACACCCCCCCACCGACTGTGGTATTTATTACCTCACTGGTTCCACTTGCCGTCTATCTGTCCTTTGAGTAACAGATTTTCCAAGCCCTTCTTGGCTCGTTATGTGCATGAGCTTAATCTTCGGTTATCTTATGTAGAGAGAATTTTTTTCCATTTTTCCAAAATTTCGTTTTTGCTTCATATCGCCAAAAACGGTATCTTATTATTTTAAATGGTTCCTGTTTATGAATAACCACATTTTTCCACATTTCAAATCTTATTTATTCAAAAACAAATTTTTGTCCAGTCCAAAGAAGACTGCCAAGCAAGGGGGGCAGCATTTGTTACTGGTTTTAAACTTTAAAAAAAAAAAAAAAAAAAAAAAGGAGGTAATCAAATAAACTGATGATCGGTCTTTGTTCCCTTACCGTATTAAAGAACAAAGGAAAGAAAAAAACCACTGTTGAAAACTGCATATATATATATATATATATATATATATATATATATAATGAAATTTTATTCTTCTTTTGTGCTGAATTCATGGAATCAGATTTAACCAGTAGAGAAGACAACATTTTTGATAAAAATCTACAATTGTCAAAAGGTTTTTCTTTTGTCAATTTTTATTTTTTATTATCCTGATTAAATCAAATTTATTGTCCTTTTGAACAAGGTATGATTAAATAAAACTGAAAAAAAAAAAAAAAAGAAAAATGGTTGAATACATCAACACAAAATAATGACGATATATGTCCCAACGTGACAATACATTACTAATTAATAATTAAAATTAATAATATGAAAAATAACGTTTTTCTTTATTAAAGTTTTCGTATTCTGTTTTTTTTTTTATTAGTTTGAATTTCAACATAATTCAAATTTTTGATATTTTTTTTTTTTGATAAAGTCCATAAAAATGATTTTTTAAAAATCCCAAATTTGCCTGAAAGTTTTGGATATTTTTTTTATTATAATATATATATATATATATTTATATATATATATATATATATATATAATGGACTCTCCCGTCGGTTTCGACGTATGAGGATCTGCCAGCTTATTGCTTCAGTTATGAAAGTATATGCGCTAATCTTAAGTGGCATTTAAGACCCGCTAGTGATTTACAAAGGAGGCCACATAGGGAGCAAGTGTGAGGATTGTGAGATGAGATCACTGTTAGATTGGCTGACCTTTTAGATCTTGCTCTAGCTGGGGGAAGATGATTCAGACATGAAGATTGAAAATTGCTGAGTCCACTAAAACATTTTTGATCTCCATTCTTTATTCCAAAGCTAATATAAAGGGTGTTATGTGATATATTGACTCTTTGACAATAAATATATATATATATATATATATATATATATATATATATATATATATATATATATGTATGTATGTTAATAAGGTTTAGTTCTATGGTTGGGTTAGCATTAAAATTCAATCAATGAAAAATTAAACTATTTTTTTATCATAATTATAAAATTAAAAAGAATATACACTACTAGCAACTAATAAAAATTCAGTGAATATTTTTTTGTTGTCCTTGGTCTTCCTTTAAATAATACCCACCCACAATGAAAAAACGTCTGAAGAACTATCTGAATGCTAATGATCCTTCTCAAAGTAATAGAATATACCAAAATATTCGTTGTTTATCAGAATATTTATATCTTATCTAGGAATGACCCAGTTATCCCCATTTAGGTTACTGTTTTTTTGCTTTTATACAGGTTCATTGCATAGATGTTTTTTTTCGCACAGCATTCCTATATCGCCTACTACAATTTCCAATCGCCCATCATTTTCTCTTCAGTCGCTCATCGCCCACCCAACAGTTGAAATCGCCCACCGGTGGGTGGTATCGCCCAGGTTGAGAAACCCTAATGTAACCGGTATTTATTACATTTCTTCTTATTCTCAATAGGTAACCATAAATTGATTAAAAAAAAAAAAAAAAAACAAAACAAAACAAAAAACTATTAGTCTGAAGAAGTTCCTTTTTTGGTATAAATGAAACGTTTACGCATTTAATCACACACACACACACACACACACACAAACATAACATATATATTATATACATAGTATATATATATATATTTATATATATATATATGTATATAAGATCCTATAATTTATTTATAAGGTCTATACATGATAACAGACTATAATTTAATATACCTTTTGACTTCAATGTTCACTTTTATATTTACACACATTCTATCTTTGATATTATATTTTAAAATATAAATATAGCACACCTTATAAGAGTATTTCTTTTATATATATATATATATATATATATATATGTGTATGTGTTAATAAACAAAATATTAATTTTTATTTTCAATTTTACTTTACAATCAGCTTTTTCAAAAATAAGAAGTAAGCTACAATTTGATGCCTTCAGAAACAGTTTGAAAAAATCCTAACAATTTTAAAATTAAAATTCCATATTATAAAGTTATATATATATATATACATATATATATATATATATATATATATTTATGTGTGTGATGTAGAATGTGTGTGTTCAGATTGTTGATCATTCTAGACATATTTGCTATTTTCCCAGAAACTGTAACTAAGGTCTGCTCAAAATAGTTATAAGTATAAAAGATAAAGGTGGGCTTGTGGAACAAAAAACACAAATGTACCTGAATATTCATAGAGTAAAAATAAGGATTAGAAAGTCGCCCTAAAATACGGGTATAAATCGAATACGAGTTTTTTTATTATATATATATATATATATATATATATATATATATATATATATGGTCATTTTGATTAATTGTTATATTCATGGATTGGCTATCTCGTATTTCATAAACATTAGAAACTATTAACTGAAGGCAATGTAACTGTTATCTCTGTTGGAGAGATGACGTCCTGCTCAAAATCAACGTTCAAAACACACAAATCAACGATTGGCATCGTTTCAGCTAGTGGACAGTTGATATATATATATGTATTCTTAGATTCAGTGTAAGATAATCGATGATCCATTGATGCAATCACACGAACATTTTATTTACAGATGCGTGAACACAGATCTATCAATGACATACATACATGCATACGTACACGTTCTCTGTCGTTAACCAAACAATAAAGTTCGTACTCGAGCAATGGCGAGAGAGACAAGGTGGCTAAGTCGTTAAAGAGCTAGTTGAGGATCGAATCCATCAGAAAATAATAGTTTGTGAGGCTAGCTCTATTATTCCTACAAACAACGGAGAGATTCTCGTGTATCTTCTTACCTCTCAATATGTTTATCTAATTATCCCAGTCACTAACTATCTATCTATCTATCTATCTATCTATCTATCTATCTATCTATCTATCTATCCTAGTCTGTTCTTTTTTCTTTTTTCTTTGTTTAAAAATTTAAATTTCTAAGTAGGGTTGTTTTTATCTATTTATCTTTCTAATCTATCTATCTAAAAAATTTATCTATCTATCTATCTGTTGGTCTTTAAGTCTGTTTATATTATTCTCATTTTCATATCCATCTTCCTATGTATCTCATCATGTTTATATTGCCTATTTATTTGACATGGTTTAGATTGTATACACACACACACACACACACACACAATAAATCCACACACATATATATATATATATATATATGTTAACATGTTACATTAGAACATACCGACTACAAAACTGTACATCTTGCAACTTTTAAAAATATTAACGTTTTATCAGGTGGAAAATCACGATGCTGCTAAAATATTTTATTCTGAAATGCAGTTAACGAATCACATCTTCCACTTCCGTCATTGGATGACAAAAAAAAATTTTGAACATCTATTGCCAGACATGACTGTGCAACACTGTGAGACCAAGAACACTGGATGAGTTAAAACAGAGAATTCAAGATGAAATTCACAGTATCCCAGCTGAGATGTTGCAGCAGCCACTGAGAAATCTCAACAGCAGATTTCAAGAATGCATTCGTACAGGAGGACGCCATCTACAGGACGTAATTTTTAAAAAATGAAAATTCCATCATTGTTTCTTAAATGGCATGTTTTAAGGTTTCAATTACTATGAATAAAAATTTTTTTCTTCCATCACTCTTGGTTTTATTGGATTGTTAAAAAGTTCCTTTTTTGGTCATCCTGTATATATATATATATATATATATATATATATATATATATATATATATATATATATATATATATATATATATATTATTTCTATCTATCATGGCAAATGCTATATATATATATATATATATATATATATATATATATATATATATATAACAGACTGTTTTTTCTCTCTCTTTATATATATATATATATATATATATATATGATCATTTTTATTGTATAACTCTGTTTAAATCTATTTCGATCTACCTATCTATCTTCCTATCTTATATTTTAGATTTCGAGAATCCAAATTTCTCTATTAATATGACATTTGAAAATAAAAGGTGAATAATTACAGATAGGAAAGAGAAAATATCAATGAACTGTTGTCGATCCTGATTGATATACGGAATAATTGCAGCTTAAACCGCAGGTTGACTCTAAAACATTCGGGCCACAGGTTGACTCGGGCCTGAGCAGATCTATCTACCGACCTATCTATTCAAATCTATAGAACTACTAAAGTTTGCATTTGATTCCTCGACGACAATCGATTTGCAATCCCCAAATGTCTGATAACATTTTAAGAAATATAAAACATCTATTCAATCTGATTAAAAATGTAAATGAAAAATGAAATCTTTTTTTTTTTTTTTATATACACCAAGCATCATTAAATAGCATGGAAGAACAATAAAAAAAAAGGAATTAGGACACAAACAATGAATGTTATCAATAAAGAAAAAAAATTCCATTTTCTGCTTCCATGACAACGCAGTGTTATTTATTTCCCTAGAAACCAATCCAACATCTCATCAGACCAACTAATCTTTAAGGTATAACGCTGGCAGCATTACTCATAGCCGTTTCCGGTTGACTCACTAAAATAGTCCATTTGTCCAGCATTCTAGGAAAAAAAATTACAGGTTTTTAAAATTTATAATCGCATTAAAAGACAATCGGTTGAAGCAGTGAGTGCGACAAAAGCTGTATAAATATATTTCGTCTTTCGCTAAGGACTACACAAGGCTATATAAATCATATATATTGATTCTTATTAAGCACGGCTTACTACAGCAAAAGGCCGTATACACCACTTTTCTCGGTACGTATTTCGAACATCAGAATGCCATATAAATAACATTTTTAGATACTTCTTAAGTAGCTTAAGCTTAATGCGGAACAACGGTATTGAATTATCAATATGTATTAACTTCTTCTCTGCGCCATTCGCTTTCAGGTCGTTGGCGATCATGGCTCACCACAATTTCTTCTGCTTTTTGTACCACTCAGTAAATTTTCTCTTAATTCTCTTAATTCCTTTTCTGCTAACCATTTTACATGAATCGTTAGGCAGGTCATTTTCTTAATATCCTACCTTTAATATGTTTGTGAGTGTTAAATTTTTCCAATTATATTTCCCAAGTTGATATGTTAGTTCATAGTATTCTCAGCATCCTTCTGTAGAACCACGCTTCTGTTGGTTCAAGTCTCTCCTTCATCTGTGAGGAGATAGTCCAGTATTGACTGCCGTATAGGAGGACTGATATTGCATAACAGTTCACTTGCCTTTTTTATCTTAACGAGATTTCCCTGTTTCTTTATACTTTGCTTAGCTTTTGGAAGGCACCTTTTGTTATCCCAATGCGCCATCGCATTTCTGTGTTGCATTTAAAAAAAATTTCCTCGAGATTTAAGTTTTTGTACTTGCATTGATTTCGGCATCGCCAATATGTAATTTGCATGTAAGGCTGTCCCTTTTGCTAGCAACGATGCATTCTACGTTCTTGCAATTGATGTTTAGTCCTTTCTTCTTTCTGTGTCTGCTATCAGTACAGTGCCATCTGCATATCTAATGTTGTTAAGATTGTGTCGCCAAGCAGAGTTTGCAGTTTTTGGATTGATTGTTGTAGACTGATGTTCTTTTCTTTATTTTCCATGATATTTTTGGTGCGAATTGCTTTTTGTTATTTATTTCCCAGATATTTATTATTTGTGGAAGATGTTTTGTGTGCGTAGTTTCTTTGTTTCCATGGTTGTTCAGTTACTCCTTTGTATATTTTTCTTTGTTATCTGATTATTTTACCGTGGCTTGGTATATTATAATAGACCACCCACCATACAACAGACTACCCACAATGCATCACTGAACCATACATATAAATAGCTGAGAAAAAGCACAATGCGTGTGGCCTGACAATTGCGTTTAGCATGCAACAGTCTGTCGCCTCTGTGTTGACTTCACTGTTCACTTATAATATATTTTACTTATAATATATATATATATATATATGTTTTTTTTGTTTTTTTGTACAAATGTCTTGAACGTCCGTCTTACGTTTACTTTCTGTTTTTCTACTTCCATTTATTTTATCAATTGATAGTATAGCACAGCGCTTCTTAAACTATGAGTCGCGGCCTCATTTGGGGTCGCGAAGCGAAATGTTGGGGGTCGCGAAGCGAAATGTTGGGGGTCGCGAAGCGAAATGTTGGGAGTCGCGAAAATCAAATTCATACACTTTCAATTTCAGTTTATATGTTATTTCCCAAACGCCCAATATTTAACGCCACGCGCCACGCAAGAGTTGCGGTAATAAAACGCGCGTGCGGCGAGGTTTCGACGACTGCAGTGACAACGAGTGTATCGTCAGTGCAGTTGGTCAATACCTGGGGTCGAGAAAATCTCGTCATGAAAAATGGGGCCATGAAAAAACGCTGGTTTAGGACCGAAACTATCAATCCATTTTGGCAGCACTAACACCTAGGTTGTCGTACTGTCACCCCACCCAAAAAAAAAAACAAAAAAAAAACATGAGTATAAATTATTTTTGATGCTATAAGTAATGACTTTATAACCTCCGTGTATTTTCGGCTAAATTACTGAATTATATTTTGTTTGTGATATAATGGAATAAGCATACACCTGAGTTCCCGCTCACTGGAATATGATTGGCTGGTGTCCGTCATAAATACAGACGGACGTGTAGGTACGACAGAGTTTAAGTCTATGACAACGCCCATTGGACTACGCCATTGGCTATTTTTATTAGTCTACACCTGTTACTTTTTTTACGACGAGTACCAAAATGTCGATTACTGCTACCGTGTATATATGTTCGAAACATAATTTAAAGCTTACGGCCACATTACGTTGAAACACCGGTTTCCGTACGCTCAATGAAGTTAAGCAACATCGATCCCGGTCAGTACCTAAGTGGGAGAGCGCTTCAGAATACCAGTCGCTGTAAGCTTGGTGTAATGAATAATGGCTGGAATTGTTATTCGGATATATAACGTATGATCACCGATGTTAAGTACCTAGTTAAGTTATAGCTTGGGAATTCCAGGTACTGTACGCTTAGATGTGCAGGTGGTGTAATGAATAGTGGTTCGATTATAATTAATTGTAGAGCCGAGTTCCAATCCCAGTCAGGTTCATTATATTCACTTACATGCAAATAACCTTGGAAAGGTATGAATCCACATATTCTCCCTCAGCTATGGGTTAATTAGTAATACTTGTATCACTAAACCGTTATTATCTTAAAAAAAACGAGTCTACCGATAGAAGACAACATTCCTGCTTTCCCTACCGAGGCCAATGTACTGATAAGGAGGTTGTGCTGATGACATAGGCACTCATACTTGTGGTAACAATAATCTTGAACAGAAAATTAGCACCCTCTATCAAGTGTTCCAAGAAAACTGAATCTATTGCAATTCATCCACCGCATCTTTCTTTTTTTGTTTTTTTGTGTCGCAGCGGAAGGTTTTTCTCGCCTGAGTCCATCCTTCAAATCTCCAAATCAACCATTCGTCCTTGCATGGAATACTGCTGCCATATATGATCTGGTGCTCCCGTTGTTCATATCGAAGTCCTCGACAAAATCCAGAGAAGTTTATGCAACGTGATTGGTCCTGATCTAGCATCTCGTCTACAGTCACTTTCTCACAGACGTGTTGTGGCTTCCCTCTGTCTTTTCTAAAAGTATTCTCATGGCAACTGCTCTGACGAGCTACTTTCAGTGGTTCTCAAACTGCATCAATTTAAGTGTCCTACAAGGTTGGCATCATGGTCCCATCCTCTCACTGTCAAAACAGCTAAAGGTAGCCATCTCTTCTACTCCAACAGATTCTTATCTTGCACCTCCCATCAGTGGAACTCTCTTCCTATCACTTGTTGCCCTGATAGCTATAATCTTCAAATATTCAAATGTAATGTCAATCGAAATCTTCTGATGCCTTGACCTTGATTCCCTGTCTTTATCCTTTTCCCAAACACTTCTTCACTCTTACTCTCACTCTCTGTAACCCCTTGCGTACTAGTGGCACTCCCGCCTTGCTTGGGGGGATTTGCTTAAAAAAAATGAAACTCAAGATTAACTCTTCCAAAACAGAAACTATGATCTGGAATTGGAATAAAAGCAGTGATGTCACCTACTCTCAATCATACATAAAAATTCAGGATGTGGACTTAGTAAATACTAAATACTTCAGATAGCTCGGCGTATGGATCAGCTATAAAAAAATAAGTACAAAAAAAGAAGAAATTGAACATAGAATAGATTGCGCCAGGCGTAGTTTCGCCCAATACCACAAATTTCTACGAAACCAAAAGAGCAACCTGAAAACTCGACTCATGTTCCTAAATAGCCTCGTCAGATCAAAATTTTCAAATAGATGTCATACATGGCATCAAACCCGTTCAGAAATATTTAAACTGTAAGCTGTATGCGACTGCTTCATAAGGTCAATGGTGAAAAATATCTTAGATAAAGATTATCCTTCTTTGAAAATTGTGGACTGGCACTACAGAATCACAAACAAAGACCTGCATCAAATAACAGAAACCTCATCACTTCAGGACTACCAACAGCAGCAACAACAGAAATGGATAGCGCATGTCACCTGAAGAGAAAATAATGACATAATCAAAATGTTGACATTTCACTCTAATTCAAATAAAAAGTTAAGAAAGATACCCCCATCAATACTAGAAAGAAAGATAACAGCTACTTTTTTATTGAGAAACCTATTTTCATATTTTGTTATGGGGTTTCCCTTTTTCATATAATTGGACTGACCAGAGTGTTACTTGGACTGCTGCCGTTAAATAACCAGAGTCAGTATATAGAGAGAGGAGTGAGATGAGCAGAGATTGTGATTGAGTTGGAGATAGAGTAATAGTGTGAGGTAAAAATGCTTGTAGAATTAAGTTATAAGCACGTAGACTCTAAAGGAAGTCCTATTTTTGAGAGAATATATATATATATATATATATATATATATATATATATATATATATATATATATATATATATATTTACGACTAATCGCGTTCCTGGATTTACTAACAATATACCCATTTATTATTGTGTAAATACATTTAATTTCTTATCTTTATTTCTTGCGTTTGTCATTCATTGGAGACCGAATTTCATATCGGAATCTGTAGTGAATAATCAGAGGTGAATAAACTTAAGTAAGCTTTATTCAACGTTAATACAGCTTCATAAAAAAGAATTATGCTAGTGTATTTATAGGCTTATGTGGAGTCGTCCATTATACCAAACAAGGGGGGACAGGTTGCGGGAATTACTTACAACAGAATCCACAACAAAAGTTTATTTTAAGAGAAAGAATTTATAAATTTCAACCGATAACGGTACTGGCTGCTCGGCTAATGAATGCCAAATGTTTCCTTTACCTGGAAACCAGCACATTAAACATTTTGAAGATATGTATTAATAAACACAGGATGCTGAATGCAGTTGAGACAAACTACTAATTATCATGGGTGATTGGCAATGATAATGTTATGAAGTCAAGGAAGTCCAAGCAATATTTAACAAGATGAGGATGAAGATGACTTATTATTAGGAAGGAAGATGATATAATTTTAATTCCTTGATATTATTTAGGCTATGTCAAACATAATTTCCGTTTCTTTTGTTTATTAAATTCATTCTTCAAAAGATAAAAGAAAATTACGTTTTATTCAATTATACACAGTATGTCCATAAAGTCTCTTTACAATCTAAAAAAATATTCAAAAGCAAATGAACGGAAAAATATGTGGGTTTTATTACAAAACTAACTTAAAAGACTCCCTATCGGCGACATTTAAGCTTGTGAAGGCCTCTTAAATGAGCCTTCATCACAATAGGTATGGAGAGAAGATATGATAGGCAACAATAAGCTATAGAAGAATTCAAAATTGATCGATGCATTTAAATATTGCATTAATATTTAAGCTTACTTTTTAAAAGTTCAAGGAAAATTCTTCTGCTGCCACTTAATTTAAAGTCAATTTGATGTACGTAGGTACTTACTTTCTTTACAAACAATTAATTTTTTTTTCGTGGGTGATTTCGCAATTAATTTCGATTATTACCAAATTTATTAACAAGTTATAAAAATTATCGTACAAAAAATTAATTGCAAAAAATCACGTAAAACATCGTCGAAAACAATCGCATTAATGAAAACTTGAGAATTCAAAATGTCAGCATTGTGGGTCCGGATCTGTCCTGAAACGATTTTTTTTTATTTGCTCACGGTGTCGACCTGATTCCAAAATGGTATGTTTTGCGATGGCCTCGAGGAGTAAAGTTGAAAAAGCGGGACACAGTGACACACTGACATTCGCATTTATTATATAGACGAGGAGTAAATATTGAAGATTTTAACTAATTTAATACTGTTATAGAGTAGTTTCACAGTGGAGGCTTGTATTTCACTAAGTCGGTCCTTAAATAGGTTCGATGTACAAAACGTTAAGGACTTGATATAATTAGTAATGACATAGAGAAATCTAGTGGTGGTCGCTGATACTCTTAGTGTCCCACATCGATTGACTGACCAACTCACTGAGCGACTGCTACTACTACTACTACTTATTATAGGTGGGAGAGTCTATTAACTATAGAATAGGTGTGTTCCAGTGTAACAAATACCCATCTACATGGGTCGCACTAGTATCCCGAAGCACATCAAGACGGTACTCAGTTTCTGGCAATGTTCGCTGTAGCATAACTAGTGGCAATGGCATCAGTGATCTTTTGCTTTAAATCAGTGATGTCCTGTATCCGTTTTCAGTACTCGATATCTTTGACATAACTCCATATAAAGAAGTCCAGGGGAGTGATATCTGGTGAAGGAGGTGGCCAAGGAATTGGGCCATCCTTTCCAAT